>DVOY01000212.1:0-13151 GCA_018237585.1 Apyrrothrix maculosa | reverse complement strand
ATTTAAAATAATGAGATAAATAGCATTGACTGCCTCGTTGGTCGTGTTGGTTGCATGCGTGACTGCTGATCGAGATGTCCTAGGTTCCCGGGTCGAGTACTATTAGATTTTTCTAAAAATTAGAATTTCTAGTAGTGGCTCAGAGTCCGGCTAAGTGCCCAGTGTATGGCAATAGACTATTCCAAATTGAGACGTAAACGTAACCGGTGAAACGTGGGAGTGTACTACAGTGCTCTGCCTACCTCTTCGAGGATTACAGGCGTGATGTTACGTTTATATAAATAGCAGTCATTCGAATATGATTTGCACTGCTATATGCTTAGTACGAAATTATTTAGTAATAAGCATTCATTGTACAATTTCGGAAAGACAAAATACAATAACTGTCACAAAAGGATTGTTTACGCTAAATTAAGTACCCGCCCATCACCAAAAAAACTACAGACTGTAGCGTTTATACAGTCAATATCGCTTTTCCATCTTTCCGTGCGGAAATCAATTGCTGATTGTGGAACAACTTGAAAAATTATGAAATCAAAAGCATCTTTCCATGAAGTCATAAACTGACGTCAACTAAACGCCTGCCACGCTACGGCAGTGAAGCAAGCGAAAATAAACCGTCAGAAGTTACTGTCTCTCATGTTCTGCGATGGAACTTGCATAACTTTCGAATCTACATACAGCTGTAAAGTGTAAGACGAATTTTGAGTAGTACCGGTGTAGTAAATTCCACATAGATACCGGTGGATGCAAACCAATAAATATATCGGTTGAGGGGTTCGCGGCCGGTGAATAAACATGAATGAGCCTAGTGTGCTGTCGGCCGGGAAAAGTATAGAGGTCAATATGTATATAGATCTACTTATGGCGTTATGGTTAGAGTGTACTATACTCCTCTGTCTACCTCTTTGGGGATTTCAGACGCTATGTTACATTATTATGACGTGACGTCATTGACGACATTAAAGCATGAAATTGTTGTTTATACACCCTCTTTAAAAAAACGTAAAAAAAACGTTTATACACCCTCTTTAGTGGCGTAACGTTGTTTATACACCCTCTTCAGTGGCATTTTATATAAGCAGAAGCAGAAGCAGAAGAATTTTTTTTTATATATTAAATTCACTGAAGAAAATAAACACTTAGAACTATCTAAGTATTTTTTTTTTAATACAGCATTGCTTGCACGGAATTATATCTGTAAATAAATAGAAAGACATAGAAACAGTTTGCCGATAACAAATGTAAGAGTGTAGAAATCGTAATTACCGCAATGGCTTTTTTTATATGAATAGCAATATTCACTATGTAATAATGAAGGAAACAAATCACCCATGCATTATTCTATCTCATTTTCCTTGTTTGACAAAAAGGGTACTAACTAGAAAAATACAGAGCACAACACCTACAGAAACGATATCTTTGTGATATCCCTTCTCTCGGCCGCAAGTATAGCGTTCGTTTCTCGCAAGACAGGCCTCACTCAATATCGGATATTGTTCTTGCAAATGAGTATTTATGTCATCGTTTGTATAAAATGTGCGCCGATGTGGCCCGAACGCGTTTTTGCCGCTATCGCGAAGTGCCTCGCCTTTGTTTATTGGAGAAACTTCCAGAATATTTTCTTCTTACCCAATTCTGTTTACAACACAACGCAGGCGAATTCGTACGGAGTTAACGACACTTGCTTATTATTTCTATTTTGTTTTGTCCTATTGAATTAATAAGGAGTGCGTGAATAAGTAAGTACTATAAACGATTTATGTAATAAGAATACAACTGGTCTTTTGGTCCAGTGGTTAGTGAGCATGAATACCGCATTAGGGGTTGTACGGTCGATTCCTATCTAGGAAAAGTATGGGCTTAATGAGCACGTGTTATTCTATGTTTAAATGTAAGATTATCTAAATATATCTATATAAGAAGTCAGCTGTTTGATTACCATAAGGCACAATTTTTTTATTAATACATTTATAATATATTTATTTTCCTCAAACTTATGAGATTGGAATGAACATTTCCAAGTAAACCTAACATTTAGAACGTACTTTATCTTGCTACTACCGCGGTCGACTTTATGCCTTACACCATTTAATATACACCTCTATTTTCATACTTATTTAACGAAAATTTATCTTTTTCATTCTTAAAAAGTGGAAGTAAATTAAACAGACATTCAATTTGAGTCGTTTAATTTTACCATTGTCTTCCACGGTACAAAACTTTGAGTATGATGTGCACTCGTTAAGTTAAAGGCTTGTTTGATTTTTCCCCAATATAATTAATGATTGGCTAATAAATTAAAACGAGCTGTGTATCCATGATGTGGACTCAGATTGCATGTGCAAAGCGACATGGTGTTGATTGATGACGGTGAATGGACTAAAGAAAGGTACCTTCGTACGTACATAATTAACATTATTAGAAATAACGAGGTGTTGCTCCCGACTTCGTTCGTGTTCCTGGCTCTTATTAATGCCAAATTTAACATATACCACATACATTGAAGTTGTATAATATTTTCGAGTAGTACTTGAGTCCGATGAGTCTTGGTGCGGCAACCTATAGAAAGTAGATTATGCCCAATTTAAAGGCTAAGTGTATGATGGTTAGTACTCATTTGGATTTCGTTATGCCTATTCTCTGAGGGTATATTAAAGACGGCGGTTTTAACTATACTCTTTGACTGAGATATCAGTAGGTAACAACTAAACCTTCATAACGATCCAGATAGGGAAAGAACTTCATGTTCTCTGTTTCAGAGTACCAGTTACCTTTTGGGTACCTATTGTAAGCGGTTTGTTTACTATAATAATGGTCAATGAACTTTAGTTTTTGAAGTGTGTTATGCGAAAATGTACCCAGTTGATTTGTTTTTTTAATAATCCACCATTTAGTATGGCTTAAGTCTCGGGGCTCCTCGAGGTGCGGGCTTATTCTTTGCAGCGAGCGGAATGAGTTGCAACCGAAATGAGAAGTAAAATTAAGAGTTAAGCAATGTCTGATTTTAAATAACAAAGAACAAACCTACAAACACCTTTTTTATATTATTAGTTAATATTATTAGTTAGCAAATATTGTATAAAGGTACGTAGTAACCGATGACTTGATAGTTACGCTGCTGGTTTGATCGATTGCAATTATACAGACTTATTTGATTACCATCTTGAAGAATACATCGGAGATTAAAAGGAAATTAGTTTTTAATTTGCTCGTTAAAGGTTATGTTAAAAAATAATAATTTTAGTTTTTGAGAAAAATTCTGAAGTATAGAGTAAGCAACTCGTTAAAATATTAAGCTTGATTATTATAATTATTCTTAAACGTAACATCTATACGCTTATAATCCCCGAAGAGGTCGGCAGAGGAGTGTATTATTCTCCCACGTTTCAACAGTTACGTTTACGTCCCATTATGGAGTAGGGGGTGAGCCTATTGCCATATACCTGGCAGAAATCCTGACTCCGAGCCATTACTACAAATTTCTACTAGAAAATGCAAGTTAGAAAATTCCAATATAGTACCTTACCCGGGTTTTAAACCCAGGACTTTTCGATCAGCAGTGGCGCTTGCAAGCACGCGATCAACGAGGCAGTCAATTCGAGGCGTCATTCTTATTATAATATATAATAAAGGGACCTGGGAATATTATTCCCAGTTGCACTAGAGACTATGTTTATGGAATTTCGCCCCGTGAACTTCAAGTTTTCTAAAGGCTGCTTCAGGATTAAGTAGATTTGTAAACTATCAGTTACATCATATATCCACATATTAACGCAAACTATGATTATAAATTGTTAGTACAGAAGATTTTAAGACCGACTACAGCCGCCAATTTCGCTGTATACGTCCGTTTACATGTGCTTTCCATCCCTAAATCAAATTATTCTCTATGTACATATTTATTTCTAATATAGTTCCCTTACATCAGGCAACATTTTGTGGGCCGATCTGCACGTAGAAATGCGTAAAGCTTCATCTAAAAATGCTTTCAGAGCTTTAACTTACTACAATAGTTATCACCTATTACCGAAATACCATCGTCACTTGGTTTTGATTGGTAGAATATGCCACTGAGGGTTAAGTACAACCTTTCTAAAACCCACTTAGTATTAAGCGCTCCAATAACTTATAACTAAATAATAAATAATTTGTCTTATATCATTTAGATTTAAAATGTATGTTATATAAATCTATTATCTAAATATTACATTATCTCTGATACTGTAAACTATATCATAATCAATTATGTTCTTTATATAAATAACACTGATAAATATTAATTTAACCAATTGAATGTCAATATTTATTATCAATTTAATTTGATACTTTAATACAGATCGCTGAAAGAATTCGTCCATTGATTTTTATTAAGTTCGGTTTGATCCACATTCGCTCGGAAATTATTGCAAATTAAATAGCTCTCAACTCATTAATATGTAAAATATATCGGTCTGTGATGAGGTGATCGGATGCCTCTTACAGTTGACAGGGAGTCAGAATTCGTATAACTTATCAGAATATTTTAGCTAAAGTGTTAATAACATTTGTTTAACGTTTTTAAATTAAAAAAAAACTTGAAATTGATTATCTTTAACATCTTCACAAATATGGCATTTATTTATCTGTCTGTCTGCTCTGATTTAATTTGCTTTAAATTAGTTACTAGATTCACAATATTTCAATAAATTTAAATGTTAATTACTTAGCTGTTTTGTGACATAATTACTTTAGGAAAACTGCTAACGCAGACGTCCTATTTGAGTTTTTGTATTATTTTATTACGTGCATTGTACTCAAAATGCAATTAAAATAATATTTTATCATTGTCATCAACATCTTCATCACCGTCCCCGTCATCACCACATCATCATCGCTAACATCGTCGTTTTATAATTACAATAATATAACATTGGACTCATCAATTCAGTAATATAACAGTTAGCACGTAGAATTGATTTGTCTGTCATTTAATATGCATCGGTATAATATATATTTATTCCTCAATTTTATTACTTGTAATACCTTTGCGGATTTTAATATCTCAGATAAAAAGAATCAGGTTGAAGTTCTGTTGCCATTATCAATGTAATCTATGTAATGAAAGCAATCTTATAATCATTGTGCCTTACTCATTCTTTTCCAGTGTTTCCTTTATTGTCTTAATCATTAAATACGTTGAATGACTCAAAATAAACCAAATTCTAAAACTGAAACCGATCGCCCAAAACTTGAGTTGAGTGACTCATGGCTGCAAAACGGTTCAAAACTTCATTTGTTTACTAATTAGATTTTAATTGAACTCACCTAAAACTTAAAAGACGATATCCGTATTTAGTGAAATATAAGAATTCTATTAGTATTATAAACAACGGGATAATTTAACGTAACATCACGCCTGTAATCCCAGATGAGGTAGGCAGAGGAGTGTAGTACAGTCCCACGTTTCACTAGTTACGTTTACGTCCCAATATGAAATAAGTGGTGAGTCTATTGCCATACACCGGGCGCATAAGAGGGTTAAGGTCGTAGTCTATCGCGCTGGCCAAGTGCGGGTTGGCAGACTTCACACACCTTAGAAAACATTGTTTTTTGAACTCTAAGGTGTGGAGGTTTCCTCACGATGTTTTCCTTCGCACATTTTGTAAAGAGGTGCGCGCCAGCATTTGAATCCGGCCTCCCGGAGTGAGAGGCTGAATTTCATAACACTAGGCTACCACTCCTTATAAATTTATATAATAATAATATTATTTATTATTTTAAATTTATAATTTAAAATAATAAATAGTATTATTATTTTCGGGATAATTTTAAATTGAACAATAGACCCACGAATGGAGTTAATACATACTGTTAGGAACAGGTAAAATTGGAGAGCGGCGTGGGCGTTTAATCAAAACGAATTAAAAATGGCAAAATCACAACGTTTTATTGTTTTACGGCATTTAAATGGCTAGAAACAAAATATCGCATTATGCAGGCACGCCACTTGTCATAAAATCAGAAACATCATTGCGGTATGATTAGTAACGAGGTGCTTGGCCTAATTTAGAGAATATAGCGTTTTACTCACTACATAGGAGACGGCAGAAAATATACGAGTTATCTTGAAATCACGGCTCAACAACTTTTACTAACTCTTCTAATTTTATATTATTTTGATTTTAACATTGAAAGCTTGTCATTGTATTGTCTTTTAAGCATTGTGTTTAAGTCAGCGGTAAGGGTTATAAAAAGTAAAAAAAAACGTAATATCACGCATTTAATGCATAAATATAAAAATAAATAAAGGTATAATTAATTTTATATGCTAAGTGCGATATTACGTCCTGGTTTTCCATGGAAAGCATGCGATTTGTTTGAGAATTTGTGTATTCTCTCACTCGGGCCCTTTTATCCTTTTGCTGTACAGTTCATTGCGTTAGGAGTTGTTAAAACAAATTTCAATTAAAAACTTCCAGGCAAAATCATTGTCATTCTAGTATTTGTTTCATATATTATGCATATACTTTATTGTAAGATTATTATATCAAGTGGCCTTATGTTTAACCAATATATTTATATTCATGTGATAATATTTTTATTTTTGTAGATTTTAATAAACACACTGACTATATGTAATACATATTTCCGCAAATCTTCACCGTTTGCACCAGCCTATATTGCGATACCGACTGCTGCGAGCAAAGATGGCGGATTTACATAAAAACTGTTTAATCGTAAGTCGGGGCCGGCTATCGCGATCTGAACATATTACCATAAATTAATCCAATAAGGGATTGGGGCGATCAATTTATCTACATTACTGCGCGGGCGCAGGATAAAGGCTCGAGATATACAGGACAGAAGGCGCTAACTTACGTCAAGTTATTGCGTCCATTAGAACGCGGACTCTTGGCCGCTTAACGATTTTAATTCTGCAATTTTGAAGGTTCGGAAACTGACAATTAGCTCGTCTTCGCTCGCATTCCTTGAAATTAGGAGACGATTCAGACGATATGTCAAGTGCAAGTCGCAAAGCTTGGACATTTCAATCGATATAACCGTTATCTGGACATTCCAATTTGAAAAGGAAATTTGAGAAGTTAAAATATTCTGAATTTAAGTGATAATGAAGTTTTCGAAGTTAAAAATACACACAACACAAATATTGAAAAATAATTGAGGTGGCGTAGAGCTACGAATGTTAAAACGGATCTTTTATATTTGATAATAGTGATGAAAGAAATTAATTTCATATCTGTAATGTATTTTTTTTATTTTAATAAAATTGGTAGCCCTATTCACAATGAAAAATGCACCATACGCATATATTTATTTATTTATACCAACTCAAGTTATTATTATCTATGTACTTACCTTAAAATCGATACCTAATAAACTTCACTGATACTAAATGTATAGATTTTCTACTCTAGAACCCCTATATAAGTTTCGTCCAAAGATTGGATCATAGGTATGTTAATTTTTAAGTAACCAACCAGTGTGAAACGTAGATGCTACGCTGTAGTATGGAGATATATTTTAGTACAATTTTTTGTATAAATCTTTGACAAGGATCGCAGCGGGCAGGCTGCCTTTCCGACCGTCACTCGACATGAAGTCCTCTATGGATACATTTCTCGATGGTAAAATATAGTCCTGCGCGGTTATTTGAACACGTGTGATATTAATCCAGACGTTTTTATTATTTTTCTTATGCTTATTTCACATATTGTAGATATATAAAAATAACTTATTCAGTCTTATAAAGTTTATTTTTTTATTTGATAACGTTTTAGATTTGCTCTGTGTTTTATGTCGCTAAATTTTTAGTCGTCTCGTTAACAAAAATATATCTATTTACCTAGACAGCAAGCAGATTAATTTCAAGCTATATCTATATCTCGATGTATGGCAGTTCCACTGAAAAACTGAAAAATCCAATAAAAGGAAGGGGGATGGATAAGTACACACGCGAACAAAGCGAGGACCTTGACATTAGCCGGTGCGAACGAACTCGGCGTTTTTACGATTCATTCACGAACGCGCGGCGTGCCGCGCCACTGCGGTGCGGAAACTCGGACTTGTCATGAAACGCCTACAGCCCGTGGTATTAATAATATTATAACATTCAATATTGTGTCATTGAATAATTAATGATATCTTATTAAACAAATACTGTAGTAATATTGCAATTTTAAGGGTTCGTGCTAAGATCGTGGTTGATTTTTTTTTTGCCGTGAAATGTCCTTCAAGTATCTTAGTACGAGATCACTTGTGACGTCACAAACCACATGTGACGAAATCAGATCGCTATGACATCGCTTATGTCAATGCAACTATATACCTACATACGTTATTTCAGGCCCTTTTGAGGTTGAGAAAAGTTCACACCATGAAGTACGCTAGGAATGCATTGCATGATTCAAATTCAAATAAAGAGTACTGAAAAAAGGATAAGCGTGTTCAACTGTAGATGTACTATGACGATTGAGTAATATAGTTGTCGGCGTCATTCGGTCAAAGACGGCAGGCGACAATGCTGCCATAAGTTCAACAGCAATCGTATCGTTCACAACAAACTATCTTGACTCTCACTGAGTGTCACGTGATGCGCGGTGGTTAAAGTCAACATCGCACAATTGACATACCGTGCAGTGATTTAATTAAAATCCTAATTTCAAGGTTGGACGAGAACCTACGTGTCCATTCGTCGCGGCTACGTTTGCGTAAACAGAAAAACTGTATATTATATGTAAAGTTATTGTTGTGTTGTATCGTTTGATGTAGATTTTACTGCTGTTCTAGTTGGCGCTTTACAACAACCTGGTTGTAGGTGACACGTAGGGGCACACGAGGCGTTCTCATATATTAACATTTTTCATTATCAATATACCGTTCCTTGCACTGAATAAGAAGTGTATCTTTTTTTGACATAAGCTTTTTATTTCCGCTGACTGTAGAGAATTACAAAGGGTTATAAAAGAAGGGTTATATATTCTATAATAGAGGGAAAATTACAAATCTAAAGGATTTATTGTTCAATAACTTGTCTCGTTTTAGGTCGCAAATTGACTCTTCAATGCGCTAAATCGAAAATACGTTAATACAATCACACAGTAAGTTAGATAAACAATTGAAAAATTTATTTAACGTATTTAAATGTTTAACATCACTAGACTTTAGACAATCAAAAGGGTATTACATTTCAATTCGACACACAAAACATATTAAAACACCACAGAACAAAACACAAAGAACTTACAAGCAATAATACATAATAAAATAATGAGTTACACGTAGTATCTAACCGAATAAGTGTTAAAATTCAAACGTTAATGCCATAAAACGAATAAAAAACCAATTTGCATTATTTGGTCATAGTAAAACAATAAAAGTCCCATTCTCGAATATAGCCGGGGATATATGCGTAATATTAAGACATAGATTCGACGGCTCTTACTGAACCATGAGGAAATAAAATGTCAGCCAGTGGTCAATAATGACATTGTTCAAATAGGCACCAGTCACAGCTGACGCTGAGCTACGTGCGTGCAATATATAGTAAGTGCACACAGAGCTGTGCTCAGTACAGGTCTTCAAAAATTGACGACGTCAAAAATTGAACGACAGATATGTATGTTACTAATTTTATTACTTGCTTACTATGTCAGACTTTCATCGTTTCCATTACAGGTTCTTCGAGGATTACTTGGTCTTTTATTTTTCAGATCAAGATATGATGGTTTGGGAGACGACATTTATTTAAATTAGACCCTTTATATGTGGGCGAATACTCAAAATTTGATAATCGAATTTTAGCCTCTAAAACATATTTTTAATCGTCAAAGCTACGCTATCGCTTTGAGCTTTCCCCCGCTTTTTATACAGCACAGGTCTTACAACATTAACTCAACAGAAATTACTGCTTCGTTTTGACAACTCTACCCTCGGCTCGAACAATGCGTAATCACTTTTATCACAACAAGATAAGGTTCATGATCGCTCGAAGGCCTCGCATTCGTAGTGTTGCCAACGTCAGAGACTAGAAAGCAAGTTTAAATATTGTCCGAGACATTAACGACCGAGAATTCTGACATAATACAATATAAGAGAAATATAAACTAGTTTATGTTAAACATAATGTATGTGCGAAGGACAGCCGCCGGAATCGAAATGATATTTTATGATAAAGATACGTTATATTTTATTCAGTTACAGATTATAACTTATTGTCGGTCAGTGCTTCAGCGTAGTTTCTGTTTATGCGGGTAGGCTTTCAAAAAGGGATCAAACCACGTATTATGCGATACCTGTTTATAGTACGGTTAAAGTGTACAGTACAATTTCCTTAATATGGATTAAAGTGAAATCCGTATAAAGAAAATTTTACTGTTACTAGATACATATATCGGGTTATGTTTTACTGCACTTTATGTTTTGGACGGAATTTTCAAAATGCCGACTTCTAAATAATTTTGAATCTCAATCAAAATGTATTAATAAGATCTACTGTTTTCAATATTTAAGAGGCACATTTTCAGCAGTGGATTGGAACAAGCTGATGATGATGATGTGTATTTTATTGTTTTCTAAATTACATTTCGTTTCGAAATGCAGTGTGACAATGTGACAGAATAGGTAATATTGAGTAGCTTAGGAATCTAAGTTCCAGTCTTCACATGAAGTTTCCTTGCTTGTATACCCAGCCTCTTATTTTTAAACATTGTGTGATATTAATTTCCCTCAACGGTCAAAATTGAAAGGAAAATATCACAAGCAAACCTGCACTCGTTATTAGATTTCTCCATAGTGTTCTCTATTGCGTGTGAAATATGCAAACACACATTCAATCAGCGGGGTTACACGCTTAGCTAGCCAAAAAAAGAAATCGTTTTAAATTAAATGTTTATAATGTGAATATTGAATGTTGAAAAAAATTTTTTTTATTCGCATTCCACAATGTATTGTAATGCCTGCGTAACTATCGGTAATAACATAAAAGTTCACAGCTCGACATGTCCGAGTCCTGCTGTAGTTGAACACCTGTCCCGTGGCCCGGCAGTACTCGATAAATAAACAAGCAACAAACAAGCAGTTGCGTCGCGACGCGTCCGGACCTCTCCGCGGCGGAAACGCGCTGATACCGGAAGTGCGGGGTTGCGCGCTTTACGCCGAGCGCACGTGCTAATTACAGCCTGCGTGCGATGTATCAATTATCACGTAATATCGTGTCTTATCTCCAGTATTTCCTTGCTAATTAGTAAAAATATTTTTCTATTTTTTTCGGCAATGATATTTGGCTCGGCTGTCAGATCCTATATTTCCTTAGTTTTTCTTATTAATTAGGTCTTCGTTAGATTCAACTACGCGTCGCCGGCAAGGTACGCGTATGGTGGCAGAGTCGCAGCAGAAGCGTCTCCGAGCGCAGCAGAGTCTAGCCCATTGAGCTATCGTGAGAGCGGGCCGCTACGTCAGGAACGATGTGCTGGAGCGCGACCTAAAGACGGAAACCCTGTATGAGTTTGTGGCCCGGTTGGTCCGGCGCTCTACACACTCGTCCTCCTGAGGGCCGCCCGCCTCTGCGGGAGCTGGAATAACTGGACGAAGCTCATTGATCTTAGGTCGACTAGTGACGACCAAGGCCGTAACATCGCCTAACTAGGGGTGAAATCACCGAGGGCTGTTGACGCCCTGAGACTGCCCGGGCAATAAGGGACTCCTCGAGACCCGCATTCTCGCACTTATGCGGCGCAGTTCGCCGCGGGTACGAACGACAACTGTAATGTCGGCTCCGTAGTTAGGGTCACTAAATGCAGGACTAAAACGCAAATCAACGTAGAAACATTATTTTATACCAAACTGCTTAATAGTTTATTGTATGTAAGAGATGGTTTTACATATTCATAATCACTTATTTATCGCTGCATAAGATTTCTATAACTGCTACACCCTATAATCCACCCACTCAACTTACCCACACAAAGTTATAAACTACAACACGTTGTGTGTAACTAATGATTTTGTTTTTCTCCCGACTTGCGCGAGATGAACGCGTGCGAACTGTCGACTTGGAACATGTCATTTGTGTGACAAAATGTCACGCTGTTACATGTCGCGGGAACGAGTGAATAAAAATTTATGACGCATTAGTTTTCACAGACACGCGGTGATAACGTCTTCAGTTAGCTCATTTATTTACTGTAACTGTGCGAGTACAGCGATCGAAAGGCGTAAGTGGCGTAAGATGGTTCATATGGTTTTGTCAATAGACAGATAGTGTTAATGTTATTTATATCTTGTATTCTTGTGACGTGACTTCACATATCATCACTCTGCCTTAGAAGGTAACTAGTAGTGCTGTACAAGATCAGCGGAGAACTTATGTCTACAGATGGGATCATAGAGACCAATGTCATATTGGTAGGCGGTATTTTGTCGGTCAGTTTTAAAATAGGAATCTGTATTTATTATACCCGTGTGTAAATGTCTAAAATGTGGTTGTCAGGAAATACTACATTAAACTGTAGGCAGAAGAAAGCAGGGATTGTTAAACATATCTATCCTTACAAACCGAACTCACTTCTCCTACATTCGGCACTCTTCATGGACGCAAACATTCTGTAATTGCAAATTGACATTTATTTTCAATTCCAGTGAAATCACAATGATTTGCATGATTTTTTGGGTTTTATCACCTAAGATGCGATAACTCATATACTGATGGCACGTTGATGCTGTAGAATTTTTGATGCGGTTCCATGTTAGCTGTCAGATGGACTCGTGCGCGTGTTCACTACACAAACGCTCCCGTTCTCGTGTCTACTACGAGCTCAAACATTATAAGGTGGCCGCTTGGAGCTTGTAACCGTTCATCATAAAACTGTCGTCATCGATTAAAACATGATTTACACTTTAATAAGCGTTGCTCGCTTATAAAAGGCTGTAGTTTTTGTACTGCGTGATGTTTTTATTACTGGTATAATTTATTAAAGGTAGTAAAAAAATTACCATAACTATATGAGACGTGTTTGCCTATGTAGAGTATTAGATTATAATTGGGCTTTTCTTTATTGATTAGTATTTATAATACCTATACATACATATTAAATAATGTGTCTGTTCATTAGTTCGAAACTAAAAGTAAACACATCCCCCTTAATTTCGAA
>DVOY01000211.1:0-13156 GCA_018237585.1 Apyrrothrix maculosa | reverse complement strand
TATATATGTATGTGTGTATTGTGTGCTATAAAAAGCAAGGAAACTAGTGTGTTAAACCAACGAATAAACCAAACTTGTTTTCTTTTAATGTCCGCGAAGAATGGAAATACTCGTAGAGAGAGTATTGCCTAGGTTTTTATAATTTTTTATCCAGCAACAGATTTGCGAATGATAAATTGAGTTCCGTTCTCTCCGCTGTAGGAAAAATAAAAATTAAAAATGCCTCGGTGTTTCGTAACATTAAATTTCGTTGCGAAGTTATTTAATTAAACATAATTTGATTTTTCCTGAACACAGTAATATGGGTGCTTTTTATATAAATAACACAATTATACAAATTTTCATTCAAAAAAATATTGACAGTATAAAAGACGTTAATTGAAGGAAATCTACATTTAAAATTCAGTATGCATAAGTATTTAATGAACGGTTAATTTTCACATAGCTGGTTGTCAACACAGGCTGCAATTATTATCGTCGTATAGATGTATATCTAAAGCGCACATCACACAAAATGTAATAAAATAATATTAACACAGAAACAGGCGATAAACAGTGAGAAGGGTGCAACGGAGCGATGTCGCGGCGATATCGCTTGATTGTTATTTATCCGTTATCGCGACGATCGCGGCCGCCCGCTCGACCGCGCACGCCAAGGGAGCCATTTAGCCGAGGAAAACACTGTGAACTTCATGTAAACCATCTTGTTGCCATATATCTTACCGCCTCAAAGTTTATTTTCGAAATTTAAATTGTACTATCGACATACGTGTGAATAGGACATGCTTTATTATCACCACACAAATATACTTGGAACCATAAAAGCAGTACTTACGGGGAGGACATAAATTTCAGCGCATCCATTGTGAAGAAGCCGCGTCCCACACTCCGCGCGACATATTGTGGGTTTCGTCGAGCAAAACGGTCGCGATTCAAAATAAAAATTAAAGAGGACGAAAAAGAAGCATAAAAAAATGGGGGAACGAGTGAGAGCGTTCGTCGACGTGATTTTTTGTCGCGGCTCGTTACTTCCCGCGCTTGTAAATGCTACGTAAATTACGAGATCGCACCGCCCGCCCGTTAGTCCGTAACTACTGAAATGTGAGAGGCGCATTCGTCGAACCTCTGCGACTTGCCAAATATGTTGACGTGTCACGCGGCCATTACGAATGTAATCCATACCGGCGATGTTTAATTTTCAGTATTCACATACCTACACAGTTGTTTGTTTTGCTGTGTCAATTGGTAAGATTTGTAGATCAAGGTTGATGCGCGTTCCAAAATTCAAAATGTATACCGTGTAAATCATTTGTCAATAGTTTTATTGATGTTCCATATTTTGATATTCATTTGAATAAATGTATTAATATATGTACAGTTTTTGGTTTCCTTATTCGTTTTGTAAACTTACCTAGTATACTATCTAATAGGTAAATATTGTATTTATCCCTTTATGTGGTCTAATAATTCTAACCTAATCTAAGCATGGGGTTTTTACGTTCCAGTATATCGACTCATTAAAAATAATTTATTATCGAATCGAATAGATTATAGATTTTAAAGAATCATGACGCAAAAGTACCTAGATCTTATAATGTTTATAAATATACAATAAATTTAAATAACCAATAAATAAATACCGTAATAAAAGCAGATGAGCTTAACTGTACATCTACTACTCTCTACAAAAACATGTGTTGTAGCAGGAACACGCCCTGGATAAGACCACTGGAGTTAGGGTTGGCCGTAAAAAATGAACTTCAACTTAGTGATTGCTTCCCTAATATTTTTCAAGACCTTTTGGCTGAGGTACATACATTTCGAAGATACGTTTCTGAGTATGTAGAATTTAGATAAACTAGCTACCTTACCTTATCTGCGACCCGAAATAAATTCTTTTAATACCTCTGAGCAATTCTGTTCAAAATGATGGATCCTACTATACCTATCTTAAGTAGATACGTGCTCTTTAACACTCGGTTAATCAAAACTGAAATTGGATTGTACCAATATATAACAATATTCGTTCCAATTCAATGATCGTTATTTCAAAGACGCACCGTCTCGCCGAGCAGCCCTACGAAGAGGCAAGTGAGATGCTGTTAAGTTCATTTAGCAGGCGCCGCGCGGAGTGCGATCAGACGCCCCACAATAAACAGCCGCTATCTGATTGCACCACTCGCCATGACAAATATATAATACTTGGGTATCTAAGTGTTAACTGGTGTAACGTGGAACTGTACTACACTCCTCTGCCTACCTCTTCGGCGATTACAGGCGTGATATTATGTTTTTACGTTTTATCTAAGTAGGTATAACGGCCATTAATGACTATTTTAGTGTATGTAATCACATACTAATAATGGAACGTTATTAAGTAGAGTATTTTGTAACAGTTTTCAACCTACTGCTCACATATAATTGTCTTCCACCCTACATCTTTATTATTAAACGATAGTTAAACATTGTTCTGCTATAAAATTGTAAACAACATCAAACTTTTCGACTATCTATTAGGTTGATGTATTACAAACGTGTAAGATCGTCCTAACATTTATAACGACACTTTGTCGAACTAAAGATCCCGGTATTCTTAGAAAACGTTAAAGCAACACCCTCGTCTCATCTCACCCCCTTCAAAAATCCCAAATAATACGTATCTATTAGGGCGTATGTATATCTCCGATTCGACTAAGTATTCCTCAAACATGAAGATAGTCGACGAAAAATTCGAGTGGAGAAAATATGTATGGCAGCGGTATGCGAAGATTGCGAAGGGTGGAAGAGGATGTGGGTAACAGGGGGGCGGCGTGGAGGTCCCCCCGCGAACGAGCATCAGTCCGTTCGGAACGTTCGTGTGGGATTGACGTTTGTAGTGTTGTATTACGTAGCAGCGCGCCGCGTGTGACAGACATCGCGGAACAACAACGCGCGTGCATCCAGTGTTGATATTGTGGCGTGAGTGGAGTGTGTGGTGGTGTTCTGTTTACTTAGTGTGTTGCAGATGATGAGCTTGTGTGTTTGACGCGGGATGTATCCGAGCGCGGGCGCAATGAACGCGGCCGCAGCCGCCGCTGCCGTGGCGGCCGCTAGGCATCCGGTGAGCGACACTCCACACGTTACACATAAATCAGTCGAGATAATCGACTGAATGCATCTATAATGCCGCGTTGTTGTCATAACTCGTTTAAACTGAGAAAGCGCGGACTTGGGGAAAGTATGACAGCCGCTCGCATAATGCGCTGAGATACTCAAATGTGCTTATCAGATTGCCTAATATTCATATTTTACGTTAGTACGAGAATACTATGACAATTTTATTTACAACTTTGATTATTTCTGAAATTTATTTCATTAATGTTAAATGCAAACAGTTTCAATGTCATTTTTAAACTTAACTCTAATCAAAATTTCTCAACATTATCTTTTCAACACTAAGTACAAATAAATTCAATGTCATACTTAAACTTTAGCAACTTACATAAATTTTATTTCCTTAAATATTTCGGTATAACAAACATTTATAAACGCAAGAATAGTTAAAAGACCTTTACCAGGGAATATGTATACACATTTGAGTAAAAAATACGTATCGTGCCGGGTGTTACAAAAGAAAGCTTCAATATCCAGCCGCGGGGTTCTTTCCTTGAATATTTTTCAGGCGTGCCTAATTATCCGTGAAATTCGAGTCTTAAGTATTATATTATAAGAACGACTAGACAAAACATGTATATATTTCGATATTATTATTCAAGAAAGAAAAGATATTATTATTCATGAAGACATTACAAATCGTTATAGCCCTTATATGTACATATATTTATTTAAATTATTTCAAACGGCACTTTTAACATACAATTTTGACAATTCATTATAGTTATGTACCTCCAGACATTCGTAATCACTACATACTGATTTAAAAAGTTATAATAATCTATACTTGTAATTTATAAAAATAATATAAGTGTAGGTATATTAGAAACCATGAGAAAATATTATTTAGGCAAATAGTGAGGTAGGTGTATTTATTGCGTAATTGTGTTTTTTTTTAAATACGCATATTATATAAAATTTGCATATTTAATATCATGCGGTAGATAGTGCAGAAAGTATTCAACTGTCATACAGCGTCCTGCAGTAGTATACGTTGTACATCGCATGGACCGCAGACCGCAGCCCAGCCCATATGCCTTGACCACAACTCAAAAATCAATTATTAAGCGCATTACTGCCTTTGATTTGTAAATGGAGTTAATTTAAACCAATTCACATGTATATTATTCATGTACATCAAAACCATCATCAGTTGAGAATCCTTCGTTTTGTTTTTTTAAATTGAATTGAAGTTGATTAATTAATTTTAGAATTAATTAAATTAATTTTTGAAGTTATTGGGCTTTTTTGGGTAAATAAGAAAGAAGATGGAAGAAGAACAAACGCGGGCGAGATGAGGTCATTACGTCGATTACGCGGCTTGATACTCGCAGACCGCGCTTATATTACAAATGTTAGAAAGATGCTACATACGTGTAAAAGATAGTGTTGGTGTTAAAATAAGAAAGGGCACGGTCCGATGGTTCGAACAAGTACAAAGCATGACAGAGAGATAACGCAAATGTTGATGGATGCTACCGAGAGAATCCGAGGTTCATTTATCTTTACCGAGTAGATCAGGCAGTCGCTGGTGGGGGAATCTGAAATATCTGAAACTGGCATACGAGGAGAGTGATTAATGTAGAGGTACATCAGTTGTGAAAGGATAGAAATATTTAGCACTCTGTTCTCTGTGCCTACCCATCAAGAACTCTGGAATGACGTTTTATTAATAGCAACGATAATTAAGTTGTCTTGATTATAACAGATTAAAACTAATTAGGAATAAATACAGATAAAAAAGATCATAAAGATTAGTTTTGTGAATAGAAAACATAAACGTAATAACATTAAATTAAATATAAATGTTCAATGAATTACGTAACGGTGGTAGCCGGTAATACACATTTTAATGTTTCCAAATGATTATCTGTTGTTCATCAACTTAATCGTTTACGTACTACTAACAGCGATAAGATTTGCATCTATCACGCTCTAAGATACCAGCTTTACGATTACCATTTCATGAGATATCATCGGAATGCAATGTATAGGTACCAATTAGGCTTACGAATATACTATTTTCCATTCTTCTCCTTTGGAAATTATACTGAAATAAAATTTAGAATAATATCGCGTTCCTGTTTGTAACGAGCTAGTAAATTTAACGCCCGGCCTGTGGCACTGCTTGGCCAAGTGTTGACTATTTCGCACACAACACTCTTACTTCATTCTTTTACGACACGGCACTGCTCGTTTTGGTTTACGGCCACCATAGAGTGTGGCGGGCGGGCGGCGGGCGCGGGGGGAAGGGAGGGCGCTAATGTATATGCCTATTTGTATGTTTGCACAAAATCCGTGTCGCGTCCTAGGCACTCGGTCAATATTTGACTGACGGAATTACCGCTACGAACAACTGAGATGGCGTCTCGTCGAGCGTTCACATCTCCTAACAAACATCGACGCTCGACACTTGCCCAACCGGACTGAATATTTCTAAGTGTGTCGCGCGTTTACGTTTGAATCGAAAAGCGTCGTGTTTTTAAATGTTGGAACGTTTACGTTTCTGTTTTCGCTCGGATCGGGAGTGTGCTGATTGTTCGCGAGTTGTTAATTTGTAACTGTTCGTTCGATTATCGTTACAACATCCTGTACGGAATGACTGACGTGCACACCGCACTGGCAAACATGTCGGTCCACTGTCGGCTATCCAAATACAGGCCCAGATTAGCATAGCTATGCGATTGATTGGCGATGATGCGACAAGCCGGTTTTTAGACTTTTTAGCAGCAGGCCCAACTTCACAGACCTTCGAAATTTAGACTTGTTGCTTTTTATAAATGTCAAATGTGATTAGTAGTTACAAAACTGATCAGTAACATTCACCTATATAAACGAATTAAACTGTGTGTGCACCTTGCATGAATATTCTTTCAGTTAAACCCACGCTTGTGTGGGCGCTAATCTTGTCTACTTATTCAGCATACAACACTAGAAACGGCACAATGAAGTGAATGCACAAACATCAACGTCCGTAAAATAAATCTACGCTTTTAATGATTGCCAATTATCAAAGTAAAAGGATTATTTATCAGGGTTGATCAGATAAGCCGTGTTCATGTTCGTCCGAAATAATTCCCGACATTTGTAGCGATAAGGGCTACACAAGTTATCAGTTTGCACAACCGCGACATTCGGAGTATGCTAACACAACGCTTCGTCATAATCAAAATGCCATCAAGTACATTCTCATCGGCACCAATTGAGCTCTTGATAGTGTTGTTGAAATGTAATTCCGAAACCGTCTTGTTTTCAGGTCGCACTTCACATTTTGACTTTTTCTTTTTTGTCTTAAAGTCGGAACAAAATTTTTTTATCAGTGCTAATATTTTACTAAAGAAAAAAATATTTAATGAAGGAAACACTATAGATACCATAAGTATAATTTATAAGCGGAAAAAATGTTACCTTAAGAACCTCAATAGTGAGTATATAGAAGAATAGATGAAAAAGTTCGATTTTCTCAGAAAGGTCGATGTCAAACGAATGTCTATCATACGGATATCAGCACACTGACACACTGGGCGGGAATCGGCGTTGTTTCTCAGAAAAACATTCTCTTTGATTCCTACTACTAACCACTGGCTTTTTTTCAATCACCGAAAGGAAATAAATTCCACCGTGCGGTCGAAATTTATGATCTTTATTCGAATCGCTACTAGGTACAAATTAGCTTGAAACAATTTGAGGCTATGGCGTAATATTATGGAGCCAATCTCGATGTTTAAATATTTGTCTATGCTTGTTTGCTTTGTAAGTGCGAATGGTGTTTACTTGTTTACCGAGCTGCTGAACTTGTGTACACTATTAGAAACGTCCATATTTTTAATATTACTAATAAACTGTTGACATCAGTCTCGTCTAAAAAATATGCAAAGAGATAATAATGAGTATCAATAATTTTATTTAATTATCTACAGCAAACGTGATTTGTTGCTTTTAGGCGGCGTATAAATGGCGATAAACTGCGATTTGACTGTTTGCTAAAAATACAACAATGTTTTTTTTTGTATGCAATGACGCAATTCTTTAAACATACAGGAACTGTCAAACAAATCCTTATCGATGTGAACATATAAAGTTCCGTCACAATCTGTTCTACTCGTTCCAAAAACGAATTCCAACAAAAGGAATCCACCCGCCGGTAAACAGGTAGACGTGGGCAGACATTCGTATTCAATAATTTGAAATAAGAACACGTATTTCTTTTTATATCCGTTTAAACGCATTCTGTTTAGTTTTGTTTTTGTAAGCCGTCGCTGGATGCGGGCCTTTCATCCGGGCCCTCCACACAATACTGCCACTCAAAAACTGTTCATTGTATTTTAATTTGACCTTTTCGGCGATAATTTATGGGAATCTTTTTTCAGCCGAGGGGAACGTTTACTCAGTCTATTATTGTCGTGGATTATTTTCATTTCTTTGTAATCGATTTAAGGTTTCGAAGAAAGAATTAAGGGGCCATTATGAATGATTACTGGATGTTTGCTTGTGACATGACTGATTTTGTCATAATAATTTACTAAAATTAATAATGACGTAGTCTTATAATAAGCATTATCTGCTCGCGATAAATGTATTCTTATTCATATTTTAAAATGGAAATCAGTCATAAATTTATTAGAAGCAATAAAAAATCTTTAAATCCGAAATCCGAAACAAAATAACTTCCTCGAATTGCACTATCAATGGCAAAGATTTAATGGAGGCAACGGCGCAAAGCAAAGTATTTAAACTGTCTGTAATTTAAAAAAAAAAGATACAACCGGTTCGAACCGAATGCGCATTTTGTGCTTTTTTGATACTTTGCTACCTACCGTTAAAAGCTATTAATTTTTTTTTATCGATAGACCATGAAGTAGACCCCCAACTTAAACATTTACGTACCATAGACAAATAATATTTTTTGCGTAAGTGAACAGGTAGCAAATTAGACAAACTAATAAACGCTTAAATTTTCAAATGAAAAGTTGATACGCTCGTTTAATTTATACCCGTAATTAAAATACATAAGCTACGGTATAAGTAACAATTCGAGTGCTGTAAATTTTAATGTTGATGAAGTCTTTATTGATGCAATGTCTCACAAGTTATGAAAATAACATCTTCAATGGGAACACATAGTTTAAATAATCAATATGCGCTGGTGTGATCTCAATAGCAGCTTACATAATTATTATTACTCGCAACAAGATCCAATGAATAATGTCGGGGTAATAATGGCGTGCGGATCTCGTGATATCGCAGTGACCGGGCTCTTATCGGATTAGCGGGCGGTTGTCCGAGACGTATTGCGTTATTAAGTGCGATCGTCGCGCAGACGGAGGCTCGACCGCAGCCATCTCCGCGGCGGTTACATTCACTAAATTCCCGGCCGCATTTTTCCCGAGCCAGATCGTCCGCAGCTCCATTTACAACGTCTACACTCCGCGCCAGTTCCTTTTACGCTTTTATTTACGCTCCTTTTATTATTTTTAAAAGTCCGTTTGTTCCTCGCGCGCCGGCGAGCGGCGGTTATATATTTTTTGCCGCCGGCCTCCCGGCGACCGTGTGTTGTTGTGTCCCTCGCTTTTATTTTTATTTTCCTGCTTCTTATTATGGAGTAGGTTTTTTATTTTCCATTTTATTATTACGAACTTGCGTGTTCCTTGCTTTATTTTTTTTATGTTTAAGAGTCGAGTCTGTCTTGTTGTTTTTTCATTAATCGAGCCTCACACCGAATTATGGTCATTAAAGCATAATTTGTATTATGGTAATTTGGGATGCGTATAATTTTTATTTCGTGATAGGAATGTTTTTGTGCCGAGGTTGAGATTGATGAGTTGTTGTGTGTGTTTAATGTTTATATTTTGTGCATGCATATTTTATATTACTCACTACTTAAGTTACTTACCTTCTGCTCATAATGTTGTAGGTATATCACAGCACGTATCGCATATTACAAGCCACCCTGGTCAGTTTTATTATTATTATACAATCACTCCAGGTCCCTTGCGAGGTAGGCAGAGAGCACCGAGTGTTAAATATCGCCTTACCAACCTGACGTCCTTCTTCTATATTGAATTGAATGATATTTTATAATTTTTTGTTCCACCAGGGTCCACCGCAGCCCGGGCAACCTATCAAATTTACCGTTGGCGAATCATGTGATCGGATAAAGGAGGAATTCAACTTTCTACAAGCTCAATACCATAAGTAAGTACGGATCAATGACTTTTGTGTCTAAGTCAGTTATGTCAGGCAATTGAAATTACAACCGTCAATACTAAACTAACATTTATTACGTATAGTAATTCTAAATCAATCAACACTTAATCTAATTTTTAATTTAGCAGCTAAAAAAGAAACTAAACCTATGGTATTAAATGTCCATACTATGACTCCATACCAAATATCCCCTCTTACATAGGTAGAAATTTCAATTCGAGCCGTACTGAATATACGAGTATCTTCGCTAATTATGTTAAATCTTCTCAAAAGGGCCCTCTGAGAAAAGTATCCAAGCTCTCGCGTTACGATGTTGACACTAATACGCCATTCCACGTATAAGTGCGCATTTAAAATAAATACTACAAGTAAATGGCACAAAAAACAATGAACAGGTTGTTTAAAAAGACGGCTAAGCTCGACCAGCACCCGTGGGATTTAGGGTTCTATACAATATTCACTTTTAGTGCCTTTTTTTCGCGGTATGCTGCTATTGTATACGAATGACAAATACGATCCGGTCACGAATCATTCCGAAAGTGAGACATTTATGATTTTCGGATTTGTTATCTTTAAGGAATTACATAGTGCCTTTAGATTCTTTCTAGAATATTCTCGGGCGAGTTAGACTGACAATGTGTAATTTTAATCTTGAACGTAATATTTTTTATTGCGTTCTGCATGCATGCGTAAATGTATGCAAATTGTCTTATTTAACAACACGAAACTGTAAACTTAGATTAGTATCGTGTGATATCTTATATATTAATACGTGAATTCATAGTTATGTTATGCAAATCAGTAAATCGTGTTCTACTCGAGAAAACGAGTACTGTACGTAAAGTATTTTTCATATATTATACGGAACCCTAAGTCCCCATATCGATGTTCGGAACCCTAATATGTAAGACGTCGCTGTCCCCTGGCGAAAGTAAAACAGCTAAAAGAGGCTCATCCGGGATTTCGAGTTGCCGGGTATCTGGCATCAACCTCCACATGTCCCTTTGTGAAAGCTAAGTAGCATTTTACATTGGAAAAACTTTTGTCCTCTTATTGTTGAGCGCGAACTTCGGAGACGACACAAGACAGGTACAGATAGGAAACAGGAAGGGTTTGGAAAGTTTGGAGCGATCATGTGAGCTCGATGACATCCTAACCAAGTTCTAACCCTGACGGAATTTTAAATTAATCACAAATTATATTCAGCTTTAAAAGAGTACCCAATTTTTAAATACACTTAACTATTAGCAATGGATCTCTGCAAAATACCGCCCGACTCAACACACTTTGTATGTCGCCGAACATTGCAATACAACGAACTTTAAAAAAACTATTATTAATAAATAGTCACACTCGATACATATTATGATCATCTGTATTTATATGGACCTTTTAACTTGTATACTTACAACTTTTTTCTTATTCTTGCGCCTTTTCATAGTTGTATTAAAACAAACGGTTACGTGATGGGCAAACATTGTTGCATCGTAGCTGTGCTTTTCTAGAACAACGGCTAATACGATAATTGTATAAAACTTAAGTGGATTGGTGTGCTCTTGACAAGAATCGCGCGGCTCAATAGAGCGGGCGAGAAGGTACATGAAATCAATTGCGATTACACGCCCGTCGCGACCAACGCTGCGTGTAACGTTCACATTATGTATGCGAGTAACAATTGGGTATATTTAAATCGTAACATCACGCATGTAATCCCCGTAGAGGTAGGTAGAGAAGTCTAGTATACACCCATGTTTCACCAATTAGGTTTACGTCCCATTATGGAATAGGTGGTGAGACTAGAAATGCTAATTTTAGATAATTCCAATAGTAATGGATCCGGGATTTGAACCCAGGACCTCTCGATCGACAGTCGCGTTTGCACACAACACGACCAAGAAGGCAATCATATTGGACATATTTAAATAGGTAGATATAAGCAAAGTGGCTGGCAGGGGTTGGGCACAAAGAGCTGAAGATCGAGCTCGGTGAGGACGGAAACAGTTTGAGGATGATGGCCACATTCAGTTACATTTACTTCTTACTCATAAACGATATTCGGGTTACCCATGTAGAAGCAGGGTACGTCTGTAAGGATAGGTATTTGGTAGACGGTGCTGTTTGCCTAACCCGGTAGAGACTTGTCGTGATAAATGAATAACATTGTATTGTTTTACCAATAAATTTAAATTCCTATTGGCCTCACTGTAGCGTATAACAGACATATGTTCTGTTGCTTCCTAATATACCATGCATTCGTACATTTCTGACGGAATATATCTGACCATTATGATATTCTAAGAAATGAAAGAAAAGGAAATGATTATATATTTTGTTTGTTCAATTTTTATATCTGGCAGGATTATAGGAAGCGATTATTGTAACTGTTGGTACTTGGATGTGAAGTTTTGTAGCGCAGTGGACATTTACAGCTGGGTATCTGCTAATAAAAACCTTCTTAAAAATAATATTAGTAACAGCCGCATTGCCCCACCTAAGGACATATTTACAATGCCTCAGTACGAATGGCCAAGCTTCACATCAAGCAACCCTAGTTATGTGTATTATGTCGTAGTAGATTCACCAGCAAAGTCCGTCCTGCGTTTATAGTAATTTTATATAGCTACAATAAAGTTGTAAACAATAAGAATAACCCTTCTTTTGTCAACTGAACATGTCATTTCTTGTCTTGCGTAATTCTCGTGGCTTGTACCGTAATCTACAGCTTTAACTATCTTGTTGCAGTTTAAAATTGGAATGCGAAAAGCTGGCTAGTGAAAAAATTGAAATACAAAGGCATTATGTCATGGTAAGCATTCAGAGTACATTAAATTTACTTTAAGACACTTGATCATTTAACGATATGATGTAAATATGTAAAAATATTATAATAAAGGTGGTCACAGACGGAGCTATGATATATTTTATAGCAAGATATATTAGCAATATATTAACGTTCCAATAACCGCAAGAGCAGCTATAATATGAGTATCTCTATTACGTCGTCAAAATAAATAAACTGATATAACAAGACAAATCTTGCAGCAAGACATTCTATTGCGGAGATAATGATCGCAAAACTTATTACAGCATAGCCACCACCTGTGGTAGTTTGCTGTAATATATTATAGCACAGTATATTAATATATATTATAGCTCCAACTGGGACGACCTTAACACATGAAAATTGTTTCCATTGGAACGATCACAAAGAGATAAACACGTCTCGTGAGCCCGACGGCCGCGTCAATTCCCGCTGACTAATTTCCGCCGGTCGGAGCTCCGAGCACTTTATTTCACAAACCCTCCGTTATTTAGAGATAATCGCCGACACAAATGTATGTGAGCACGTTATGTGACAAGTGTTGTATTATGAATCGTATTATAACACTCCTAACGTTACAAGAGCTCGTCGTCCTCGTATCGAAACACACTTAGCGTGAAGTTTATATCAGCGATAAAATCTATAACACTGTTTAAACTGAATTGTGTTATTTCAACGAACACATACCGCCTTAATGTACTTATTGTATTGTAGGAATTTCATATGTTATAAGTCAAAATTTTACGTTATAAGTCAAATGTAAATAGATATGTTTATTAATGGTTTAACCTAATATTGGCCCGTTAAGGTCAAATACGGCCGGGGCTTGATTAGGAGTAATTTGAAATACAAAAGTGTTCGTTTAATATAATATTCATATATTAATATGCATACATTAGCAGTTAACGACGTGCAGGTATAATAATTTTATCGCTGATAGCACGCAATTAGTCACGAATGTTTTGTTTGTTTAAT
>DVOY01000210.1:0-13159 GCA_018237585.1 Apyrrothrix maculosa | reverse complement strand
ACTTGACGGTTTATTCTATTTATAATAATATCTTGGGACTACTTTACGCACGGTCTTCTGAGTACAAGCTCGGCAGAGGCTACATTTTGGGTAACCAGAGAAGTTGTAAGTACTTATATACATTTCTTAAATTCATGCTGACGAAGAGGTCCAACCATGCTTATTTACGACTGCATTATCAAAATACAGCTGCTACCTAGCTTGTTACCCATAAGTGACCATATAAGTTATAAACTACTTACATACCTTTTTCAAAATCATAGTCATATACTTATGTTACTCCTAGACATGTAACAAATAGTAACGCTGATCACGGAAGTGTTTTTCCTGCTTAAGAATCGAACGCGCAACCCCTGGTTCAGCAGTCAAGGTACGGATTGTTACCATTCGTCAAGTAGACCATGGTCCAGTGGCATACCTTTTTTTTGTATATTACGTATTTCTAGACATAACTAAGAAGAAGACCACCAGAAGAAAAACTAGGAGGTTTTCTGTACAATTATCTACGATGCGTAGGAGCTGTGCGTCAGCACGATAGAGTCTGGTCTTAAACTTCCAATTCTAGACATCTAAATTCAGTAATGGCTCGATAAATTAACATAAAACGTTGTTTACAGAACTATTCATGCTCCTCATTTCTATTCTTTGACATTATATAAAGAAGAAATAATTAGGTATGTATCTAGATCTTATATTAGCTTTGTACTGTTTAATATTCGTAATGGCCAACCAATTTTTGGCCCTACAATCACATATTTCGGACCGAGACACAAATTGTTCTAGATAAACGACAAACAAAGATGGCCAAGACAACATATTAACAATTAAAATGTATCTTTATCTAAAAACTTTCTTAAAATTAACAAACATTAACATATTAAAAATAAAAATGTATCTGTCTAACGACACCAGTACCACATTAACCATATTTTAATTAATGTGCGTTTGTTGCATTACAACAGCAAAACTTTCGAAACTGCTTTGTTTTAAATAGAGTTTGGTGACAGTGACTTCAATTAATTGAATAATGAATTAATTGAAGAAAGGGAACTGTGAAATAGATGACAAACTCCCGATAATCATCGGGTCGGATTGGATAGCCATCGTTTACTTATTCTCGTCATGATTACACTGTTAAAAGAATAGCTACTGTAACGGTTTAAAAGATTATCTTCAGCTTTTATACCTTGAGAGTCAAATGGAGCTCATTGCATGACTAAAGCTGATTAATTTAATTTGGTTTTTAATTATATGTCACCTAATAACTCCCATTTTTTTAATTTAAATACATAATAATAATATGATACATACGTTAGCGTTTGTCACGAGAATAACTAGGAGAAGGAAAATTAGTAACAAGCAATAAACAATAATGAAAGAAGCGAAATGAAATAAAAGCTACTAACGAAATGAAAGGTACGTACAGTACGATTCTGTAAGTTCTTAACCCTGCACAGCAGTCGCACTGGGTGGCCGACCAGGCCTGTTATATTTCTAGGAGTACTTGGATCGAAGTACGGCGCGTCTGCGGAGCCCTGCCACTCCTGAAGATACTCCGCCCGAAAATGGCGAGACGAGATGTCCATAGTGGTGTTGTCTGATGTAGCTTCTGTGTCGGATCCGGCTAAAAGGCATATACATTAATATAAAAATATTCGTACATGGTACGCTAATTTAAAAGAAGAATGACTATTAAATAGTAATCACTTATACACAATACTGACAAAAATGACAGCGATTCCCAATAATAAACGCAATAAAATATTTAAATGGGTTGCGTTCACATTAATTTTACAAACTCAAAATTAAAGAGTGCTAGTACAGTATAGAAAATTATTCAATGTTTTTCCTCCTTCGGAGGGTACATTAGGTAGTTGTTATCAGTCCTTATATTGCATACCTACATAGGTATACATAGTAGATAAGCTTTTACTGATCTGTATTCGATTCATGCGTGGAGATGATCTCCCCCATTGCACAGTAATATCTTTGTTCAATGTCCCCTAATGTTATTTTAAAAGTCAAGATTCATTGTATATTTAAATATTATTGTCTTCACATTTATAATAGTCATTTAAGTCTCATTTATTAATTACCTTTTAATTCTGACAAAGATTAATTAAAAATCGCTACGTCCACATCGAATTGGATCGAAGTCGGATTCCTTTAAATACTTATAAATTTACCGAAACCGCTTTATTATAATCTCAACCCGCTAAATCCCACATCGGAATTCAAAGGTTCGAGGTCGGACGAAATAGGTTTATTGACTAAAGACAGATGACGCTTTGTCCCTACGGTCTTCCAAAATTTTGGAGCTAACATTCTGAACGAATGAAATTCACATTGAGAAAACATAAAAGAGAAGCACTACGGTCACGTCATAATTCCGTTTCTTTTCTACATTTATAACGCGAAGAACGATGTCATGCAATTGTGGAGATACCCTCACATATTTAAGCTTCTTTAAAAATTGACAATGTCGAGGGTCGGACTTAGACAAAAGAAGGCCTACTTCTTTCAACTTATGTCATTGAGCTCGCCTCGTTCATTCAAAGTCAGCCAACCAAAGAGAAGTAAATACAACAAGCATCACAAAGGATCTCACTATGATTTACGACAGCGTTTCATCCTTGAAGGAAAATTTTAAAGGTAAACGCACATCAGACCACGTTTAACACTACGGTATTGCGAAATCATTAATGCTTTCTATAGCGGTTAAATGTTTAACCAGAAGAAATCCTGCGACAGTACCCGTCTGCCTGATTCATTTGTACAAATATAAATTTGTAACAATTTGTCTAAAACGTCTCTGAAACAAATATTTACTATGGATTGACGCGAGCCTGTGTGTTGTACTCGGTCGGTCAACACATCTACCACGGATTTTACACAATAGGACAGATATTAACCAACCGATTACATCATCATCATCATCAGCTTGTTTGAGTCTACTGTTGGCCTCTCCTCAGGGGTTTTTCCCATAATCCCAACGGCGGACATGTATGTTGCGAACCTCAGAGAAGGGCTTTTCGCACCGCCTGCTGCTGCCCGTAGGCGGCCAGGGCATGTAGCCATATTTCAACTAAACGTTGCCAACTGAATTAATGATTCAAACAGTCTTATTCCTGTATTCCTTCATACCACATGAAACAATAAATGTTTAATATCTGGTCGTCTTGCATTGCACAGTTGTGTGCGTTTATCTTAAGTGTAAATTCCTTTGGCAGGCAGTCAACTTCATTCTTATTCGAGAGGGTAATAGTTGATAATTTTTTTTCGGGCTGTCAGACTTAAGACCTCTCCTATTGAGACTACACAGATTTGGCTCAGAGAACAATACATTATTGTTTTTAAGATGGACTTTGCCAAAGTTACACAAAAGAAAACAGAAATACTTTATTCAATGAATTATAATGTCTTCTTAAATATTACTCCCAGTTTCTTGTATGTCTTCCTGATGAACGGGAACTTTTGCGTAGAACTATATATATCTTGGAGGATACTTTGTCACGTTGCTCAAGAAGTTTAGCGGGAATCCACAATTTTTAACGATAACCTCGTACATTCGACTTTAGTTAAATCTAAGACTTAAAAGCTCCGATTAGCTTTAATTATTGTTATCTGATAATGAGCAGGACTGTCTGCTTAGAATATACTCAACAGTTTAAAAAAACGCTTATCATATTTATGTTATTACCAGCGGCTAGAAGGACGGACGATCTGTGAAAGACGCAGGATAGTGAAAGACGAAGCTGATTCGGTAAGCTGAGGAGAGGGTGTATGGCGTAGTTTAGGGGAATGCCTACGTCCAGCAGAGGACTGAGATAGGCTACTGCTGCTGATGATGATAATGATGATGATAACAATGATGCTGATAATGATGATGATAATGGTGATGATAATAATGATGATAATGATGATGATATTGAAGATGATAATGATGATGATAATGATTATAATAATGATGATGATAATGATGATGATAATAACAGGTTATTTCAAATTTGTAATATTTCAAACATTTTTGTAGGTACTTAGTCTCTCTAAACGCTGATACAACAATTCAATATTAAACTATTGTTATTACATAATAATTGCGTAAACAGTTGTATATATATATTTATGGCTATTCACCTGTAACGAAGAGGAATCCGTGCAGAAATAATGGCCACAGTATGGTTTTGACACAGTGTGCCCTTCCCATTATGATCAGCTCACCGCCGCCACAAAATTTCTGCAAATGAAGGAAATTATTCTTAAATTATTCGTGCCTTTAAAAAACTATGCGAATACATATTTTAATACTAAATTGGTGATTAAACAAGTTCAGGTGCAAGTAACGTCGTTTAGAAGCAGATCATACAAGATATTGAGTAGATTTGATGAAGTGATACAAGCACATGTTGATTTTTATCGAAAAATATGTATAAGTAATTCTAATTCTGTCCAAAACGGCCTGTGGTAAGGAGTGTATCTGTCTGTATATCAGAAAGTCTAGAATGTCTAAACAAAAGGGTTTCTCAATTCTTCGGGGAAGACAGACCCTTGGAATCCTGTTTAGTTAAACAATGAAAGAACATAGTCGACGTATTCAGATAAGGTTTATTGAGTTTGGTCCATAGGGTTGTGTGAATTCCAAATACTCAAATGTTGATATTTGGAATTACGACCATAAATAAAGCCGAAATCTTATGCGTACACTATTGTTCTAAAGTAGTTCTTGAAGTACGTAGGTCCTTCGGCATATAGTTGACTTGAAAGGGTAAAAACTAGTCTAATTCAGATTTCCACGTTGGTCGAGTGGAACTAGAACAAGTGGGATTTGAATCCAGGATTCAAATTCACTTCAGGTACAAATTGATTCATTTAAATTCGATTTTTTAGTAGTGGCTCGGAGTTGTACTATGCTCCTCTGCCTACCTCTTCGGGAATTACAGGTGTGATGCTATGTATGAAATTCATACATAGCATCACACCTGTATGAAAGAATCAGTATGAAATTCATTCAAATACTGAATATTATAATAGATTCTAATTCTTCTTGTCCATTAGAAAACATTTAATTAATTTGATAGATATTGTGAGTCTTAATTGTGTTTTATGTTAGTCAGTTAATTAAATTCGACTTTAGATCTGCGAGTCAGAATTTAACGTTGGACCAGTTAATGTATTCCGAGATAGAAGTTTAACAACTCCCGCATAGTTAAAGTTATTTTGGATATAACGGCCGAAATGAACAGATGAACGATTGATGTTTGAACATATGTACATACATAACGTTACGCTCATTTCCCATGGGAGTAGGTAGACACTATTCGTAAGATTTCCCACAGCTACGGATCTGTTACATTTTTTTCGTATTTTCTACTTTCATCAATATCGTCACAGGTGCTCGTGTAATTGATTTTTTAAGAATTTTAATGTTTTGTGTTGCACTCCTTCTAAATACCTAGCTGAATACTTACTGCCAAATCGAATTTACATTAATGTTTGTACATCCATGGTACCAGCGAATACAATAACAGTAATTTGCATCAGAGACACATTGGCCATTGTAAAGTGTTGAACCGAATCAAATAATGCGAAATGGAATGCGACAATGGGACCATCCGGTGGAATTCCAATTCGGGAAATTAAAAGTTAATTTGATTTGCCTTTGTCCCAAATAATAAATTTAATGTATTTCAGATTCTCTTCCTTTTTTGAATTGTGGTCAATAGCTGATAATCATCATGAGAATCACAAATAGGCTTAAAAGCCGCCAGTAATATTAATCATTGATAGGTTGATTGAATTAATGTAAAACTGTACCTATAGCAAATTGGTATTCTATTATTTTTGAAATATAAATTTGTTTGTGGATTTCAAATATCGCTTAACATACATAATTAAGAAAATTACTGGCACTATAATGTATACGCCTTTAATCGAAAAATGTCCATTTAATTTCTAACTACGCAAATGAACACTAATAATTTTATTAACAACTTACATGAACTAGACTTAATTAAACTAACTGTTTAAGTCTTCGTTTTAAAACATCTGCGTGTATTTGGATAGTCACAAAATTATCTCTACAAAACGTTTTTTCAGCAAATCGAGTGTAAACGAAAAGTTCGTTAGCAATGTGACACGTCATTTACTCCCGTAAACAAAGTTGTTGTTTTCATTTTTTCCGCACCTTTATATTGGATTTCCACTGGTTTCGTTATGCCATATCATAATTGACGTATTCAGTTACTAATAGACAATTTTACACGAACAGCCTTTATCGAAAACAAAAAATGACTGGTTTTTGGTACAATTATAGACAACTTTTTCATAATACGATAGAATAGCGCTTGGCCGCAATCACGCTTGATTTAAAATGGAGCTGAGTCCTAAGATGTACCATGTCTTGAAAATATCTGTTCACTCTTGCTTTGAAAAGCTCGAGCTTCTTTATGAACACAGAATACATTTGGTTATGTAGTGTGTTAAATACAATTCGATATTTGGATAATTAAATTTAGAACTGAAAAATAAATAGTTGGACGAGAGAACGATTTTAGTTTTCCCTAAAAGAAATTCACTTAGGAGTTTTGCAGTGAACGAACGTGCGCAAAGCTTTGGTGGCGTGATCGACAAACTTAATATTTATGAAGGACATTAAAATTAAACTCGTTAGTGCAAAGTGCTCTCAGTTTTACACTGAATATTTTTATGCTATCTAGTTCACGACAGCGTAGAATAGGACAGGAAAACTCTTTTGCATGGGAATGGTCCATAACTGAAGATTTATTTTGCCGAGATGTGGAAGAAATATTTGGAAAAGCATAAGCTTAAGAAGGCAGTATTTTTTGTACTTCTATGCTTGAATTCCTCGTGGTGCTCTGGTGGTGGTAAGCGCGACTGCTTAATTACAGGCATTATATTTGATCCTCGGGTCGAGCAAGGTATAATAGGAAATTAAATTAGATTATATTATATTACGAGTAGGTATTAAATTATATTCGTTTATTTTGGAAATTAGACAAGTTTACATTGAAATTCCTTTTAGTAGCCAGAAGTTTGGATTTGTGACCGGTGTAAAGCAATAGGCTCACTTCTACTTCATAAGACGTGTAACATAACTAAGGAATGTCAATGGTGTTGACGCATTTATTACTTGTCAGCTAAAAAGTATGGTACCAAAATTGTAGCGTCTAGGTTAGGGTACGTCACTACATGTTCAGTAACGTAGGCACACAAGACATACATTGTATATCACCTCGCCTATTTCGCAAGGTCTGGAAATGGACTCAGAATTTTCAGCCGTTACAGTCCTAACAAAATTCTTTTGCTTTATTGTAACAAATAACACAGGTTCTCAAAATCAAACTTCTGCAAACATCTGTCATATAAAATATGTGTTGTCGTCTGAGATTCGATTTGTGCTTCCATCCATAGCCATTAGAACTTGATAAATAACATCACGCCTGTACTCGCCGAAGAGATAGGCAGAGGAGTGTAGTACCCTTCCACATTTCAGCAGTGACGTTTACGACCCACCATGAATTAGGGTGTGAACCTGTTGCTATACCCCGGACTCAAATTTAGGCTCCAAGCCATTACTAGAAAATCTAAGTTAGAAAACTCGAATAGTACCCGGTCCGGGATTTGAATCCAGGACCTCTCGATCGCAGTCACGCTTGCAACCACACGACCAACGAGGCAGTCTTAGAACTTGGTAATATTTATATTATTATACATTTTCTCAATTACTTTTGAATTTTAAATTCAACTTGTTTTAATGATAATTTGTACTCACAGTAAACACATAAGTATAAGACAAGCTTCTCACGCAAGATGTCTGAGGCTCGAAGTCGAAGAATGTGTTTCAACGCATTCATGCCTTTCGATTTTGTATGGATTTTAAAACTCGTTAAGTATGTAAAGTAGCCCGTACAAGGAAAAGAGAGAGTTCACTTAGGCAGTCGTAAAGTTTGGATATACCTAATCCATTTGATCTCAGGAAACCCGTTTTTATTAAAACTACCGGGAGATTAATGATGCGATTATGTTTAAAATATGATTAGGCAAGGCGACATTACTAGATTTTGACAAGCTACACAAAATGTTGTACTAACTCGTATAAACAAACTATAAACGGATACATTAAACGTAATTATGTTCACGACATCATAAAGACAATGCCTTTTTATCGTGACTCGAATGACATAACAGCGACGAGCAACTATTGGGAGCGACAGACTGAACCGTATTTGGGGGAACCGTAAACAATCGCCATGAGAACCATGCACGGCATATTAACCCTAATTCCAAAAGCGCGTTGGGTTTAGAATAGCGTGTCTAGTCAACTTGAAGTTTGTTACGACTAATTGGAGGGAGTCGCCAAACATATGCCACATAAACAGTCAGTTTTTTTGTCCGATTTTTTAATGCTTTATTCAGAATCTTCCTTCGCAAAATATTGTGTATAATGGCTTATGCAAATGAATCAGTATCTGCTGGATATTTTTGCTCTGCTGAAAACAATTTAAAAATTTACAGGAACTAGCAACGATTTTAACCGCGGTAGAAGTACGTAAAACTGCCTCATAGGTCTTGATGGTTGCAAGCTCGACAAGAGATCGATGTGTCCTGGGTTCTAATCCAGGGTCGGGTACTATTTTATTTTTTTTACTTTAGATTTTGTAGTTATGACTCGGAGTCTGGATTTGTGCCCGGAGTATTGCAAAAAACTCAACAACAATTTCATAATGGACATAAACGTGGACATGAAATGGACATAATGGACATAAACGTAACTAGTGAAACGTGGGAGTGTACTACTTTCCTCGGTTTAACTTGTAGGGGATTATAGGCGTGATATTACGTAAAACTTGCCAATAACTTAATTTATTGCCAATAGCTCAGTTTCGCCTTGGATCAAATTCATGGAGATACCTAGTACGAGTGGATCCAAGCGTAGAATTCCCCAGATTCACCTTTACTTCCTTCTCAGTAGTTGCTTAATTGAGAATACAATGTGACCTGTATTATATACATATATGTCTATAATATGATATATCTCATGTCATTCATCCACTGTGAATGCACTGCATATAACTTCCCTATTTATATGTGCATAATCGTAGTCGAGATTGTAAGGTAGAATCGTATTTGTTACAAATGTCTCCTCTTCGTCTCGTTTTGAGACAAGACTAGTTATAATATTTTCAAAAATAATCCAATTAATGGAAACATAATTAAGTGTTAATAATACACGAGTGTGAATGCGTAACAAAGTTTATTACTATTTTAGAATTTATGCTCATGTATGGGTTCTGGTTAGATGCCCTGAAATTAATGTACTCGTATATGCCACTTTCCTATCTTTAATAATGTTTTGGGACATCACACACGGCACCTAATCCCAAAGAAAGCTTGTATTATGGTAATCAGAATTATTATACTTATGTAGATACCTATTTTACATCCAGACACACAACAAATACTTATGCTCACTAAAGAAATATTTGTTCTGATTTGAAATCGAACCCCCGACCCGCGGATCAGTACTCAAGTTCGGTAATCTCTAGCTCAACGAATCCATTTTATTATGTTAAAAAGCGGCCTTTTCCAAACTTGGATATATGTATAATAAAAATACAAGAGCCGTGCTATGGTAAATGGAACACAAAATATCATATCTCTTGTTACACGTCACAGTCGCTTAACAAACATCGATATATCTCTAACTTTACTACATAAATGTTACCGTAGACACAGCCTTCCTGAACAAACAGCGTGTACGTCGGGGCCGTATCGGAATTACTGCAGAACTCCAGTATTACGGGAATAGATACACACAATTAAGGAACAGTACAACTGACGACGGTGATTGTTTTTGATTTTATTCAATCGCAGGAAGAGACAATAAAAAGACATTTTCGCTGATAGAAGTAACTCTGAGATATAAGTAGATAAATATGATAACGTTGGTATCAAGTTTAATTATGACGAGCTGTGTCAATCTTTCTTCGAACTGGGTTACTATAGTTGAATTAGTTTTTGTTTTTATTTTTATTTTTTTAACAGAAAAAAGTCAATTGCGACGAAAAAGTCGCAAACACGTTTTTACCAAAAATAAAAAGACTGTTTAACAATGCTCTCAACACAATAAGCTTCGGTATTACCAATAATTGAGTGTTCCGAAAAGTAGGCAACACTTAGCTAAGTTCATTCATCTCCTGATTTATGGAAACGACAGATTATATTTAAAAATAAATCCGTTTCAAGGTAGTTGGCTACGCGGTTATTGCTCTGCTATCACAGAACTGATCATATATATAGTACTTATATAATATATAGTAATTTTTCCTCACTAACGGTTGCTACAACGAGTATGTTACTAATGGAGCGCTGATACAAAGTGTGGCCGCACGCTTAGAGCCACGGTGGGATACATTAGTCACTGAAGAACACATCAGAGAGCTGACTTTCCGCAATGGGATTCATGAAAAGTTCCTGAAGCCGAAATCGGCTTCTGAAGTATACATTTTTCCTTTATTATCCCTTCTGAACCCTGTTTTTTATCGTCCCACTGCTATACACGGGTTTCCTTTCGAAAGAGAGGGTTAAAGCCATAGTCTACCACGCTGGCCAGGTGCAGTTTGGTAGACTTTACACTCCTTAGAAATCACTTTTTTAAATTAACTTTAAAGTGTGCCTTTTCCCGCACGATTTTTCCTTCACCGTTATAGCAACTGATATTTCATCTTAAAACGCACATTTTTGTAAAGAAGATTGCGCGCCAGGATTTGAACCTGGTCTTCCGGCGTAAGAGGCTGAATTTCAAACCACTATTCTATCACTTCATTTATTATTATTATCCCTACCACACACAAATTATTATCATGTCAACTAACGGGAAAACAGAAAATTATCATGTTGTAATATCAATTTAATAAGAACTGTAGTACATAGAAGTACCCAGAAGTACATAATTACAACTTTGATGACAGTGAATAAAAACGCATGCACTTATAAAATTCGCTGATATTGACGCTACAGTATGTTATGCCATGGCCAGCATACCCGGCAAGAGACCAAAGTATCGGCGTCAGACAGGTAGCAACTACCGTCAAATCGATAAGCCACTACGCCGACTCAAAATCTGTTGCGAACAGGGTAGAAAGTGACAATTTGATTGATGGCACATAGAAATTACAGCGTTAGCTCAATCTTTGCTTCCGCCAATGTATGTTTATCGAAATTTTGCATTACATTCATATTTGGTCGTCATAAATATTATGGTATGTCTCATTTTTGTTATAATGCCTCCCAATTCACTGTTGACTTAATACTTTACATGTTAGGTAAAAGGTTAAATAATGTTTCTAATAACTGTTCACTATTCATTTTTGTGCAATTTAATACTTTTAGTAAAAAACACTACGCCGCTCTTTCTATTCGCCTTTGGAATCCTCTTCGTCACAATATTTGTCGGACTCAATCTTCACACTATTTTAGATTTCTCATTAAATGTAATTACTACCTAGATCACTGTAGCCGATAATCTTTTTCTTGTCTTTTAATTTGCTTATGTCTTTATTATTAAAATAGATATTTCCCAATTCTTTTTGCTTTACGTATAACATGCTGTACATTCCTACTGTTATTTCTAAGTTTGTCTAACTCGAAATTTGTCTGAGAGATTTTTTACTAGTAATTAGGTTACCGGTTTTCAAATAACAATTTGACATTTGCATTGGTTCAGGTAAGTTGAAGTAGAGGGAATGTGTGCAAGCGTCTGAAAGAATACGTGTTTCTATGATGACTGGATAACTGAGTATAATTTGCTACGATCAAGACGATGATCAAGACTTATTTGTGCTGCTATATTATGGAGACTCGTTAGAAACGACAGAAATACCTAATAATAATAATATCTTCGGAACAATTCGGTTCCGTCCATTGGATATTAATTGAGACAGAGTGTGTACTGTGATAATCAAACAGCTGATAAAAATATATTATGTACGTATATACATACATTTTAAAGTAAATACATATATACATAACTTCACACCCAGATATAGAATCAACTCTTGTTCTAATTACACAAATAATTGCGCTAGATGGTAATCGAATCCACAGTCTTCGGATCAACAGCCAGGGTTATTATCCGTGGCATCAACAGGCCATTTAAGTAATCAATAACAACCAATTAATCAATTTTTCGGTGGGAGCCGACAGTTCACGAAAGGAGCTTCCTAATCCCTATAAGCTGACTATTAATAACGCAAATTGATTAAACGCTGAGAAGTATTAAGGCAGAATTGAATTACTGAGAAGACACCAGAAAGTAAATTTAATAATGATTTTCTGTGTAAAATATATAAATAATTAAAATTGTCGATGTTACTATTCAAATAATGTTTTACAAAAAAAACACTATATGTCCATGACTGTGAATAGAAAAGCTTCACCACGCTATCAGTTGTGTAGATGTACTACGATATCATATAGAGAAACAAATGTACATGTAAATTATCGTAATTAACATTTCAATCAAACAAACTTCGCTGCAACTTACGGAGAAGCCAGACCAATCACACAGAGTATAAACGGTGTGCTCGATGTCAAAGGCTTTTATGGACCGTGTGAAAATCAAAATGTGTGACGCAATGATGAGCGAATAGCCTATAAAACTTATATTTAACTAAGCGCGACTTGTTCCCACTTGTTTGACTTGTTTCTATACATTTTTTTCTGCTGATTTAAATGGAAATATTCTACGTAGCCTGTATCCCTTCATCATCAGCATTATCATCGTCCTGTATAAGTTCACTGCGCTCCTTTTTCGCTCAGTAAACCCATTTCGCAATTTTATCTGTCTCCTTTACCCGTAAATAAATTCCGGGAAGGTGAGTGTAATTTTGCAAATGCAAATTATGACAATATCGCTTCAGCGGTTTTAAACTAAAAGCCGTACGAATAGTTGAATAATATTTAAAATTTTAATGATAAAGAAACTTGGTTAATTATATAACGTTTTTCTTTACCTTCACGCTTGTATTTTCCGAAGGGGTAACTAGAGGTGTGTAGTACGATACACTACCACGATTCACTGATGTATAACGTAACGTTCACAATTATATTTCTAATTATTTAATTAAACATATTAACC
>DVOY01000209.1:0-13173 GCA_018237585.1 Apyrrothrix maculosa | reverse complement strand
CCCACTATCGAAAAAGATGTGAGTCTATATCCATACACCGGGTACAAATATAGACTGAAAACGACTACTAGGAATGTTACGTTAGAATAAACTAGTAGTAGCCGACCCGGGAATCGAGCCCAGGACCGTCCGATCAGCAGCTAGCTACCACTCGGCCAACGAGGCAGACAATAGTATGAATATGACTTTCATTAAGTGTATGTTTATCACAAGATGATAAAATAAAAGATTTGAATTTTGACCATATTAATTTTGTTCGCTTCTCGTTCATCGCCTGCGGTACCCCAAGTGACTTATATACTTGCTCATCCATAAGAGGTCACACGCGGTCACAGCTATGCATGAGGGTTTTGTTGGGAACATTTTATACATTTTTAAACTACCCTCGTTTTAATGCGTAACGTTTAAATATATGCATCGTAATAATATGTGGCGTTAAACAAAATGCAGATGAAAATACTATTTATTAATAATGATTCTTTTGAAATTTGAATAAGTAAGTAGGCATTATTAAATAGTTTTCATATATCATAGAATATAAAATTCATAACCAAAACCAATATTATTCCAAATTGTGTAGCTTTTTCTAGATTCACTCCTGTATTGCCCAAACGGATAGGCAGGAGGAGTGTAGTATACTCTCATGGTTAACGTAATAAATTTTGTCTCCCACCATGGAATAGGGGGTGAGTGTATTGCCATACATCAGGTATAAATACACACACACACATCTTCACGCCAGGTCCCTGGCGGGGTAGGCAAAGAGCACCGAGTGCCAAATATATCTTCTATCATCTATACTGTCTCCATCTCTATCTTCTATTCATCTACTATATTTTTCTATATTCATCACTCTCTTCAAACATACACGCCGGTTTCAGAGACTTCTGTTCCCCCCATCAGTCAGTACCCGGCTTATTTCATCAAGATAGGTGTGTCTTGGCCTCCCTCGGCACCTGCGCCCGTCTTAATCCATATATATAATATATTCATTATAATTAATAAAAACCCACAAGATTGAAACAAACTTCGTATTTTCCGTTAAAATCCGTTGAAATAATGAACAACCCCAAAATTTTCGAAGTGGATGAAATGGGGGGGGAAACTTCAGAATTTTGATTAAGAGTTAATTGAATCCTTTAATTAGTCGGGTTCTGTTTAAGGAACCGTACATATCTAATTCGGCGGAAGTAATCCGCAGGGATTAAATGAATACTATTTATAAATACTTCTTATATGATATACATACCAATTAGAATGAGAGCCCAGTGACTTAGGTTTTAACGTCGCTCTGCGAATTATGGGGTTCAAATCCTGGTATACAATGCCAACGTAACAAATTTGGGGACTATAAAAAAAACTTCATATTTTTCACTTGGACAGAGACGACTAGACACCTACAATTGGCCAGCGTGGTGAACTATGACTCTCTTTCTCAATCTCTAATTCTAAAAAGAGGACATTGTTCGATAACATAGCTTAGAAACAGTACCATGTCTGGTGATGATGATGGCAACATAATCACTACTAAAACCAAAGTTTATCCAAGAAAATGTTTGTACCGTAAATTAAAATTACCTAAGCTTAGTATTAAATATCACTTTGTGTTAAGAAAACTTATTTTGCGCTCTCCGTTACGAGCATAGAATTATGATGAAATTTCGGGGATGTTTATTTTTCATTTTCCCTGCTATCGCCGTAAAAGAGTCCTCGCCAAACAACCTTTTTGATTTAAAAAAAAATCTCGCACGTAACGCTCCATAATGGCGAACCCCTTTATCGCAGCTTTACCAAGCTTAAACTGAATCTCAATCATAAAGCCAATAAACTTAAAGCTCACAAATGGATAATAATTAATGAAAAATAGATATTTATAATTTATTCATTGTTCGAGACAGCTTACGTCATATGTTTATGAGAAAATTAATACCATATTAGTAATCAACAAAGCAACTGAGAGACATTAAAACAATGAAAAAATATTCCGCATTTGGGACAATAAAATTATAGGAGCCAGTACATTAAGCTCAGTGAGACACTCAAACAGCGTTCGGACTTCAGTAAAATCTGTATCTGTAATGATAAAAAAACAAAAGAAAAGGAAAATTCAGAGAATCGTTATATTTCATTCTACCTACAATTTTCTTCGGGGCTTTATTCTTTTTTTTTAATTACAGACCACAAGCTTCGATTACGAACTCTATACGGATTGGATAAAGCACAATTTCGTTTGTTCGCAGTTAGAAAGTTCGTTGCCGTTTCCACAGAACTCACATCTATAAAGGTACCTAATAGGCATTATAAATGTACAGAACCCCCGCATTGATGAAGAAAAGCAAAGGAAAACAAACCCTCATGACAGTAACAGCGAATGTTACTCTCTTCGGGAGCATTTTTACTTAAAATAATACTGCGTATTCCTTCTTAGGGTAGGATTTGTTCATAGGCGGAGCGGAAATAAATCTGCGCAATAAATATACTGTTCATATTTATATATCCATTTTGATTAGTTGTTGTTAGTTAAAAGAATATATAGTATTACAAAGCTAACATTTGCGCATACTTTTATATATAGTATGGCGAAGATACATTTAAATTAGTTTAAAATTACTACTTAATTTTACAAAAGTAACATACATATTAACAATATTTTTAGTAATACAGTGTAATCTACAGCAATTATGTTGCAATAACACTTGTCGCTTTCGCTAAATTCCCCGCTTCGCTTATTATGCTTATATCGTAAACACACCCTAACCGTCACCCCGTTTCTGCAAACCATAATAATACGTCATATTTATCTACGGCCGACCCAACTTAGTGGTTATGTTACGCATTTTTTTCTATCATTAGGGATGTCCCGATGGGCAGCGCTATGCGAGAATACGGATACGAATACAAAGCTTATTCAAAGAGAGACTTGAAAGTTTTGAATGGAAAAGGAATATCACCGATAGGTTGTGACTATTGTGAGAAAGTAAACTTAGATGTACTTCACGGTTTTCCAAGTTCTCACTGGGATTTCATGAAAGAACAGGTGCAAAATATGTCTGCGGAAAAATTGAGACTATATGAGGATCATCTTCATCATCAGCCCATTTCAGTCCACTGCTGCACATAGGCCTTATATTATTATTCTCATACAGATGAGGATATTATGGTTAAAAGACGAATAATACTGATAGTCTGCAGAAAAAACAATTATGTTCAGATTAGGATACTGTGGTAAAAGTTGGTAACGACCAGACGTTATTACTATACCGTTAGTTATAACGCCTGTATTATAGTGGGTTTCGGTTATATTGCCATTAGAGATTATCCTATGCAAGGGCCTCAGTTCTACGTATTATCCGTTCATTTGCTCTATCCGATTATACTCAAGGCAAACATGAAGTTGATATCCGCTGTTGATAAACTTCACTTATGTAAACTAGCCGTAATGGTTTTATAGATGTACGATACATTATATTTGAGGACGGTCAACAATTTGTTCTTTTTATATTCCGAGCCACTAATGGTTAACATCTCCTCTAAGATCTAAACGAGCAGAACTTAGTTACATATTTCGCTATAATCATTAAAATAAAGTAACTCGCATGTAAGTGGGCAGAGGAATGTAGTACACTGACACGTTTCTTCTGTTACGTTTACGTCCCACTAAGTCTCACTATTTATAAGTATAGTTAAATGGTACTACATAGGTTTTTTCTATTTTTGGTAAATCTTCTCTGTAAGGTTCACCTACGGAACTACCATCATTGTATCTGTTTTATGGCTAAATAGAAGTATACTTCAGACTTCCTCCCTCTTTGTGCTCCACTTCGGAGGCAGGAGATACCCCAAGACATTATGCGTTTTAATTTAGTCCTTAGGGGTAGCATCTCATCAGAAATCCGCCTCATCAATTATGAGATTTTACCTACATGTTTATGAATATAGATATATATTATTTGCCCTGATGATAAGATTCAGCCACTTTTCTACAATCGTGATACAAAAAACAATCGTTTTAATGAAAAATTTTTCTCCGAATACAAATACACATAAAATCTTTCTTATACCATTCCTTTTGTCGTAAGTACTGCAGTAGAAATATATTTTCGAAAAGATTTGTATGTTTGTTTACAATTCTCGATATATGTTTCCTATTATTTAGCTCTCTGCTCTACTCATTGGTCAATAATATCCAATGTTTCGAGGCCACATTTGAGTTAGAATTTTTTTCCAGGATCATCTCTCTCTCTCAGGCTCTAAGCGATGGGTAAAATGAAAATCATAACTAATTCAGACTCAGATGTTCCGGGAGATCCTACAGAACAAGTTGAGACAGGTCTGAAACTAGTCGGGCTAAACTGAAAAAAAACATACCTCATTTAAACCGGTACATATTTAATTATTTATATAAATACTTAACGTTTAATAGACCTACATCATTTATATACCTAAGCCTTCAGAGCATTACCCTATTCAGCGGTAAGAACTGTCAAAATGTTACTCGTTTTTGGCCAGATTGACCTGTGGCCTGGGTATATTTTTACACTTTGCGGGGATTGTATCAAACTCTTGAAATTCAATGTATCATTCAATTCATTGTATCAAAATCTTGAAATTCGTAAAGGCATGTTTTAATCTGCGAATTGGACGCTGATCTGCAAATAAGCAGTATAAGCTGAACTCTACAAGAAGAAAGATTACAAAACCACAGTAGAATAAATAACATTCTCAACATGTTCATCACCTAGTTGACGATCATATGAAAGGTTGTGAAAAAACATTTATAGGTTTGGGAGTTTGGGGAGGTAAGAATATTAAATTAATTCTAAGTGGATAACTGTCCTATGAATACTGGCCTCATATGAATATTTTATGAGACAATTTCCAGTGGTAACGCATAACATATAGGTAACGTGTCAGACTCAGGAAGATTACAATATAACATATAGCCTCATAGATGTAAATGGTCGTAACCACCTGATATTAATTGACCATCACAGTTCGTAGACTCTGCATTCTATCGTATTTAGAACCAATATACGTACTTGACTGAGATGATTCTCACATTCATGGGAAGGAAAATCTTGATAAGAAAAGTACTTTTAATTTTGAATCTTCTTTTAAAGATTACAGGCGTGATGTTACGTACTAGTTAATTTTTAAACGTAATTTCACGCCTGTAAACCCCGAAGAGGTAGGCAGAGGAGTGTAGTACATTCCTACGTTCCACCAGTCCCAATATGGAATAGGTGGTGAGTCTATTGCCACACACCGGGCACAAATCCAGACTCCGAGCCACTGCTAGAATAATATTGTCTATCTTCTTTTTCTATCTACCTTCTTTTAAACTTTGTGGAAACGTCTAGAAAATATTAATGTCTACAAAAAACTGTTATCGTCACGGTAGAACTGGACGATAACAATCAATGTCACAATATAGGCACTAACACCAAATGGCAGAAACCTCTTAAACCTTAAACACCCCACGTAACGGCATGGTGTCAATTTCGATCATTTGAGGCAATTTATTAACGCCATAAATAACGGTGATAAAGGCCGAGTGTAAAATTTAAAAGTAAATAAATTATCCGATGGAAAAAGTTAAACAGTCCACTTGTATGCAGATTGGAGAAAATTGGATGTTAATCAGATCAATTATTCAAGTTCATTAATTATAATTGCGGTCTGAACTATATATTAATTGAGGCTTATTACAATAATAACGATTATGAGGACAATATACTTATCTATTTCTGTGCGCGAAAATTGTGAGTTATTTTGTTATTCATGTGTTGGTAGATGTATTATTTCAATGATTATTATATCGTATCCGTATTTCACAGTTGATCTGCTAGTGAGTGTCACGAACAAATACACAAAAACAGATACCAGATTATATGTAATACCGCCAAGAAATGTAATCTGTTCTATCGGGAATCCATAGTTTGTATAGGTACATACAAACAGAAATTTGCCTGTTCAATGTTATTAAATAATTAAGCATATACGACAAATATTATTCCGTCGTTATAATACATACAAAATACTTATATCGAAATAAACGCAAACATTTGTTGTTATTAATCGAGTCGATTTCCAAATGTGGTCGGGTTCTGGCTGTACAATAGATATTTTCTTTGTTAGTACATTTGAATATTCGTTTGTCCTATTTTGTATGACACAATCTCACATCCATAAAGCTGTAAATAATTCTATTTACGGATCTTATAAATTTATACCAGACATTTTTTACGATAAACAACAAAATAATATAAATAACCGTTACTGGAACTAGGTTAAGTAAATAAAGCGGTATACCAGAAAACAGCGGGCCCAAAGATTCGCATTTATCATATTAAGTAAGAGAGGCAGCTCACAATCGGAAAACATCCGACGCCAGATCAGATATTTGTCCTCTTGCGACTAACGAATATTTTGCTGAACAAATAAATGAACTAATTAAATGGAGATTTCAGGAAGACATACCTGCAAGCGTCGGTGACATAATACTTTTATTGAACAGATTTTGAAAAAAACCTACGACCCATAATGTCTGCCAATTATTCGATAAGAAAATACAAGCGTAATTATTTTAAAAGCTCATCTAATTTTCGCTTATCGAACTTCTTAGACGGCATCACCGATTTGACAAAATGGTCAATATGGGTATCTGATATATAGATAGAAGTTTCTGGACTTGACATCCAATTAGTTAAATTCTTGACGAGAAATTCAATTATCAGTTTTGAGTTTGACTGCCTATGTACTTACATTTTCATGTATTTTCGTGCTTATTGCATCTGTATTATAACTAACATATGCGTCAAATTTTGGGCAAACCATAGATGAAATATCGAATTCGTGAAATAGTGGTATTAATTGTCAAACTCAAGATAACACACAAATTGGTCTTGATGGCGTGTAGCGTTTCCACTTCATTGTTTCGGATTGATACGGAGATAATTAACGCTCCATATCCATCCTAGACTCGACTTCACGCAGTGTGCATACTTGTGGTATTCTCAAGTAATGCAAGTCCATTTGCTAATGACTTGCCAACGAGCCGGTAGCTGGCTATAACTTCTTGAAACTGTGCTCTGTTATTATACGAATACACCGATATATTTAATCTGGCCACAAATTTAGAAGCTAAATAAGTTCAGTCGTATGCATTACAATCGTATATCGTTTACCGTAAGCGGTGTGATAAGTCTGTATTGAGGAACTTAATGAAATTAATAAATTTTCTCCACAACCCCGCTCGCACTAATCTAGATGAAGCGCTCGCTCTAATTATAAATAGAAGGCTTATTCCAGCATTTCGAGACCGCTTTTCCGCGTTTTACGGTTAAATTAAATATAATTATTGTTGTTTATACTTTTTTACTCGTTTTTAGTTGATATACTATTTTAAGACGACTAATTTATTACTTTAGTATTGAAAGTAAACATATTCCATCTCATATCGTAAATTTTCATTTTTTTCTCCTATTCAATCTTATTGTTATATATGTTATATGTTATTGTTGCTGGATATTGGCGTAATAAACTTTTTTTTCTTTCTTTTGATATGTCGTGACACATTACTAAATTTAATAGCGGCTAAGACGATAAGTGATTTACGTATTTATAGTACAGTACAATTCCATCGTGATTGCGATGCATATATGAGTTCGACATATTGATTTGTCTCAAAGCTGAATCACACTAATACGTCTTTATCAAGGTACTTTAAAACGGTGACGAGTTAATTGTATAATAACTTGGCAATATAACAAGTATCATACTCTTGCAACAGTTTTCACCGGACAATAACGTCTTATTTGTTGCTATTGTGTACATAAATCTTTGTTACCTTCTTTGTGGAACCAACTCTATGACTTAAGGTTTTAGTAAGCTTTTCTTACATAAGGCTGTTCTAACAATGTATCCTGCAATGTTGGGACAGCTGAGTTTGGTGAAAATTGTGGCTCTACTTTTGCACGATAATATTGTGCTATCACACAATGTGGTTAGTTTATATAGAAATTTATCTTCATTTCTTGACAAATACTATCCAATTATGTAAGATTAAATATCACCCGCTATAACTTTCAAAATATTTGGCCGAAATGTGGATTTAAAAGAACCATTCAACCATCTCGCAGAAACAAATACGCGAGCAAAATCGGTACATAATTTAATCTTACGTATTAACATGCATGAAACGGTTCATCATAAAAGAACCAATTTTCACAATCTCAAGTAAGTCCTAAGACGAAATAAAAATATTTTTTATGTGACAAAAAGTTATAACAAATTCATCAACAACCTCATGATTGTCGTAAAAACTTTACAATACATCTTATTGGAAATGAAATTTTAAAGTGTGTTATTTACTTTTACACTGAAGGGAATCATATATTTATGACAACTAATATTTTTTTGTAAATAATATATGATAAAGTTAGTGTCACATCGACACTGACTTTACCAAACTTGTAATTATCATTTAAAAAATACGTAGCACATATATCTATTTAGAAGACCCCATTATCTCGTATAAGAACGCGAGAACCATACGAACAACAATCAATTAAAGCACAACCCCCAATCCAATCAGAAGAAAGTAGAATCTTTTCCAAAGAAAAAGAAAGAATCGATATGACGCCATTACAGAACGTTTGCAATGGCTATTACGTATTCTGAATAAACAAATGTCTCTGAATAAAAGATTGAATTCGCTTACTTCGAAATCACTTAGTTTTGAATTGAAAATTTATTATATTTATTATGCATGTCGTCTAGATATTTCAATTTGACGTTCGCTTCGTGGAGAAAACCATTAGTGGTAGAATTATTATTAGAAGTAGTTGTATATTCTAATGTTCTACCAGAGTGTGATTGCGAGCAACAGTATCTTACCATTCGTTAGATAACGCGCTTTTTCGGTACAAGATTTTGAGAGAAGACATAACTTTCAGAGTGAAATTATCTCTGCTATCCCTGTCTTACTAATTAATAATTTATTCATAGCCACGGCTACGATACGATACAACGACTACCTTGTTGGTCGTGTTGACTGCAAGCGCGAGTGACGATCAAGAGGTCTATATCGGGTACTATAGGATGTTTTAATTTTGATTTTCTAGTAGTAGCTCGGAGTCTGGATTTGTACCCGGTGAATGGCAATAGACTCACCATTTATTTCATAATAGGACGTAAATGTAAGTGGTGAAAAGTGGGAGTGCACTACACAACTCTGGCTAACTTTTTGAGAGTTACATGCGTGATGTGACTTTTATTCATAGATTGCACTAGGGATCTAACCATTCTATCCAAATACGACAGTTCTTGAGACAGCTAGAACTGTACCTACCTTGTGACCCGCGATTTTGTTTGTATCCAATTAAAATATTTTCTCCAGTATTTGTCCACTGTTTAAAGGGTATTATGGATAACAAAATATTATATAATGTAATAATATACATGATATTTTATAATATAACTGATCTATTTCAAATTTCATCCCAATCATTGGAAACGTCCGAACAGCTACAATAACGGTAAACAATCTGGAAAATTCTAAGCGTATGAAATTGATCGGGGATCGAGTACATCCCAGAAGATTTAACCTTCGCACACCCAACATTTAACCTTAAAAGGAAAAAACGTAACGAGACAATTCAGTACAGACGCGCTAAAAGGCTCTGCGAAGGCAACCTTCGAAGAAATTTAATAGAGCCTTGTAAAAAAATTAGTCGGGCTAAGAGAGGTCGGGAAAGTTGCAGGAACAGAAATGATTTATGGGGAGAACCCTACGGGGTGCGAGTTGAAATCTTCGAGATAAAATTTGAGAACAATGGTAAGGTAAGAGCAATGAAAAATACCTTTGATAATGAATCAGTTTCCGTTGGGGAAAATATGGAGTATTTTTGGGAAGCTTTGAATTGCTTCAAATGCTTTAGTAGCTTATTGAAGAATATTTTTATTTGAATGCAAATGATATTTTTCTCATGAGAGACATTTGACCACAATAATTGAAACGTGCACAATTTTCCCGTAATTCTGCGTCACATCTGACAATCTTTATGGGTATGTTAGGTTGAGGTGAATATGAGGTAATTGTCTCTCTTTCCAGCGTTTATGATTTTTCTATGAAGTTTTTCACAAAAATCATTCCAACTACATTGACGTGAAAATATAACAGACAAGACGAACGGACATAGTTTTTTTTCAATTATATTTGCATTATGTAATATTGTGTGTTCAATGTGTTCTAAAATTAACATTTAATGTTCTAAAATCTACTTCTTGAAAAATCTTGGTGTAAGCGTAATTAATTCTGGCTTTTAATAATCAGTTATTTAATATAGTAGAAGCATAACATTGAAGTGATCAAAATTATAATTATTGTTGTTAATATTATCATTAAATTGGTTCTTTACACCCTTTGAAATTGGTCTCGAAATAAAAAAGTTCAAGGACTTTGTTCATTACAGTAGAAAAGTGCAGGTCAGCTGACTTCACGAACACTTTGCCTAGAATTCTAAGGCGTGCAGGTTTTCCTTTACCATTGTCTAATCTCTTCTGCCAATATTTTTTCCCTGTTTTACGGCCACCTTATGTTAGACTGTCTTAATAGTCTAATATAAATGTATGTTAATGCTGATTTGATAAAATTCGAGGTCTTTTTTAAATCTATCATACAGACGCAGTTGCTTTCAGGGAATGGTTTGCGAGGTGTGCAAGTGGAAAAACTGACAAAAACAGGACAATAACCTTTAAATTGTAGCATCTTAGTTACTGCATAAAATTATTTATGATTTTCAAAAAATACTTCGTTTTAATCAATAAAAAGCAAATCGATCGCACGATGACTATACAGTCAAGCATTGCTGGATGCAATGAGCTCATTGAAAACTGATAGATGGCCACTAACCCTCACCTCCAGGATCAGCATGGCGAAGTAAGCTGCGGTCTTTCCCTATTGTTGAAAAATAATCTTACAGTACAATGTGCTATTAATACTTCTTTCTGTATGATGTTTGTTTAAGCCCCGGATACTACAGTAGCTACGCCTACAACCAAACAAATGTTTATATCCGAAACAACTATTTATTTAGGATGGCTTTTCGCTTTCTGTATTTGTTCATTGTGTCTGGACTTTAGATAGACAGGTAAAAACCAAAACATGTTATATTTTACTACATGTACACACTACACTTGTTTTTGCTAGTGACATCGTTCGTATAAATGCCGTATTGATTCCAATAAAATACTTTATTGACTGCCTTGTTGGTCGTGTTGGTTGCAAGCGCAACTGCCGATCGAGAGGCCCTGGGTTCAAATCTCAGGTCGGATACTATTTGATTTTTACGTAGTATACGTAACATCACGCCTGTAATCTACAAAATGACCGGTGTATAACAATAGCCTCCACCTATTCCATACTGGGACGTAAATGTGGCAGGAGTGTAATACTGGGAGTGTATCACCGTTTCACCAGTTACGTTTACGTCCCAATATGGAATAGGTGGAAGCTATTGCCATACACCGGGCACATGAAAGGGTTAAGGCCATAGCCTACCGCGCTGACCAATGCGGGTTGGCAGACTTCAGACACCTTAGAAAACATTTTTTTTTAACTCTAAGGTGTGCAAGTTTCCTCACGATGTTTTCCTTCACCGTTATAGCAAGTGATATTTAAACTTAAAACGCACATTTTGTAAAGATGCGCGCCATGGATTTGAACCCGGCCTTCCGGAGTGAGAGGCTGAATTTCATACCACTAGGCTATCACTGCTTAAATATTACTTAAAACGTATATTCTTAGTGTCCGGCGTATCTTTTAGCGTTAGATAGTATTGTATTGTACTATTAAATACGATACATGAGATTACAATTAGAAGTATTCAAATTAGACGTTAAAGCATATAGACATTTTCATTTTATGATATACCGTTGTCATAAATAATATAGTAGCTAATACATAATAGCGCGTCCAGACCTTTTCCAGCATCATCAGATACAAAATTCAGACGGCGATACGAATCGGGGTATAATGGAGAAAGTTATATACTTCACTAACTTCACCACCCTTATAAGGCACTAGTCTGACAACAAACGAGAAACGCTATGCAATGACGTCCGTCGTACTTGTGTTAAGCGCTTAACAGCAAGACATTCAAATATTTTTGAATAGATACCAACAATTCGGTCCACAATTTATTGATATTTTTACTCATTTTGTCCACAAACAATTTAATCTTTCAACAATCATATAATCCTAGTATATTTGTAGGTATGCAGTAAAAATTATATTTGGAAAGAATGGTACATTAAATACATGAACACTATCAGAAATTTGCGATGTAATAAGCACTTCCTACATTTTCATCCAGTTAATATATAACAACCAGTGATAGCTTAGTGTTTAGATTTAACAATGTCGCTCCAATTGTCCTGGGCGTAAATTTTTTCTTCCATATCAATTCCAAATTCACTTATTATAACGATGAAGAAACTAAAGTGTGGAAAATTACTCACATTTTTCTTTACTCTAAGGTTTGTTAATGTCTGCCGATCTGTATTTGACCAGCGTGGTAGACTACAGCCTTACCAGTCTTATCTTCCTTAAAGATCTTTGTTAAAAATTATAACAATGAGACTTAATGACAAAGACGATGATGACGAATATTGAATACAATTTTCGCTTCATTACATTAATTTATATTTAAGGTCATCGATTGTAGCTTTTAGCTGATCTTACTGCAGTCGGACGTTGGATTAATATTGACCATTATTTTTATGCAGCCATACATTATAAAATTACGCCGGATACATTGGATATTTTAATACGTCCCACGTGATTTTCGAAACGAACACGTGGATTTTAATTCTTAAATCTCTTGTTTGATAATGAATGTGTTAACTTTTTTAACGTTCATATTGTTCAACGGTTGTGTATCAGTACGATATCTCTAATAGTAATGTAAAGCGTGGTCAATTTTTGTATAGATGACCCATATTAATCATAGTTAAAAGCAGTCCAGTGTTATAAAGAGAAGTTAGACCAGTTCTGTTACTATAACGAGGTTAATAAATTAGTTAAGCAGTAACATGTCATATGTATAAATTGTACACGCCTATAATTGGCTTACATACATAGATTAGTTTTAAATGTAAAATCTTGTAGTT
>DVOY01000208.1:0-13173 GCA_018237585.1 Apyrrothrix maculosa | reverse complement strand
TTCAAGACAAGAGTGAATAGGCACTTTCTAGGCAAGCGTGCTACACCCTAGGCTGCATCCTGCTTTCCATCAGGTGGTATAGCAGCCAAACGCAAGCCTATAAGTAAATAAAAAAAACTCAAAATTTTATTAATACAAATTATTGATTTAATTGGTTTGGTATAGATAAGTATAGGTTTGGTTAAGATAGGTATATGTAGGTAGGATTTGGTATAGATCCGTTAGATTCGCCTATAATGCTTTAATACTTATTTTACAGTGGGCCTATGATCTGTAGATTTTGCAGATTCCTGCAACTCAATTACAGCCTAACCTAATAATCTTGTCTTCCTTGTTTTAAAACACACATGTCTTAATAACTGAGAAATTTGATAAGGTATATGAGGCACTAGAAAAACAGACAGCTTTAATATTCCTCTGGTGTCTTTCTCATGGTCGTACGTCTTTTCAACAGTTACGCCGGTCGAACAGAGTTGCCTGACAATTTGAAGTCGATGTTCCGCCCTATCGCTATGTGTGTGCCTGACTCTCTTATCATTGCCGAGAACACACTTTTCTCTGACGGTTTCACGGCTTACAAAGTTAACGCCAAAAAGGTAGGATCGCGCTTATCTTAAAGTCACGATTGAAAGAACAGAGAGAGGAGAGAATGGTTTTCATTGTTACACCAAATCCAGTAATGTCGTCCAAGTGTTGTAGTGGCAAGCCATCATCCTCATGCGCTAACGCCAATATTAGAATAGTAGCTAATCTATTACTAAATAGAAGATTACCATAAGACTACTGAATTATTAATATAAGACTACTTTTATATGTTTTGTAGAAGTTTGAGACTTCTAGCGGTCCATAAATGCCTCATGTACGTTCATATATTTAACATATAATCAACATCTCGCAACTGAGTCATAAGAACGATCTCGTAAAAACGGTTGTTACTCGTTTGTCTGTCTGTTTGCCTGCCTACCTGCCTTTAATATAAAAAAATGAAAGTAAATTTAAATCGTGTTTTTATTTGTAGGTGTTCACATTATACCAGTTGGCTATGCAGCAGTTGTCCAAGCAGGATCACTACGATTTTGGCTTGCGGTCGATGGTTGCATTGCTGCGGTACGCTGGAGTGAAAAGGCGTGCCTACCCCAATCTGCCAGAACAGGAGGTGCGTAACTATGACTGCGATGCAATTATGTAAAATTAGAAATAATTACAGCCTATTTTGACCAAATACGTCAGATACAGACTGATGGGGGTCACAAGTCTTTGAAAGAGGCTTTTCGACTTGCGACTTTCACTTCTCGACTATGAAGTGAGTGATGAATATAAAAGAAGCACGTCAAGTCCTTGAGGACAAAGATGTTTGCGAATCGATGCTCTCTGCCTATTCCATAAGAACCTGGTGTGATGATATACTAATAATAATATAAATAGGTTAAATAAAGCCAGATTCTGTGTAGGTTTAATATTGAGAATTTATTGTTTAATATTTGTCAGATTTAATATTGGAAGATGGTACCGTAGAATTTTCAGCAGGAGTCTAATAGGGTTTTTGTCACAATAATTTGTCCGGCGTTTGCTTTATAGATGGTGATTCTAGCTATGCGCGATATGAACGTGGCTAGATTGACGTCTAAAGATGTGCCATTGTTCGACGGGATCATACAGGATATATTCCCGGATGTGGAGGTCCCGGTCCTGGATTACGAAATGCTGGAGACCGCGATCACGGCGGAGATGAGACTCGTGGGTCTGCAGCCAGTGAGAGCCGCGTTACATAAGGTCATACAGACTTATGAGACTAAGGTGAGACGGAGAATTAAACGTGAAACTTTAAGGAATATTGTTATTACTACGAAACACAAATTTACAACATGATTAATCAAATCAATTATGAATATATTATAGCAGACAACATGTTCATTATGTAGAAGTATTTGTGTTCAAAACGTTATATTAGGTAACGACTTTGTTTGCAAAACTTTAAACATACTGATTTGGGTTCTAGACGTCTTTTATAGAAATCGATGAGATTCATGGGAAATTAACAGATTTTTTCGTTGTCAAAGAAATAAACCAAGGTAAAATTTTTGCCACTTCATTTTTTTTACCTGATTTATGTAATTACTAGAACTCGCGTCATTCGAGTATTCTTCTTGGCGACACGAACACGGCCAAGTCCGTCTCGTGGCGAATGCTGGCTGCCACCATAAGTCGGCTCCACAACGAGGGGGTGCCCGGTTTTGAGAATGTACAAATCCATCCACTAAACCCCAAGGCGCTGACATTGGGGGAGTTGTACGGGGAATACAATTTGTCCACTGGTGAGTGGAAGGATGGGGTCCTTTCCTCCATCATGAGGACGACGTGCCAAGGTTAGTGTAAATGCGCATGTAATCTCAGACGGAATTCCAGTTTCCGTTTATTGGTGGTTATAAAAGTGCATGAGGTTGTTATTGACATATTTCGTTTGTTTTCTTGGCTTAAAGCTTGAAATTGATATATTTTGCGCCCTAAGGCCAGAACAAAGAACGAAAAAATTAGAATTTCCAGTAGTGCCTCGGAGTCTGGATTCGTACCCAATGTATGCCAATAGACTCACCACCTATTCCATTGTGGGACGTAAACGTAACTGGGGAACCGTAGGAGTGTATTTCACTCTTCTGCCTACCTCTTCGGGGATTACAGGGGTGATGTTACTTTAGAATTAATCCAAGAATTAACTATTTTCAGCTTTCTCTACAGCTTATTATGTTGTTATAGATGAGTCGCCAGATCAAAAATGGATCGTGTTCGATGGGCCGGTGGACGCGATTTGGATTGAGAATTTAAATTCTGTAATGGACGACAACAAGCTGCTGACTTTGGTCAACAGTGAGAGAATTTCCATGCCTTCACAAGTACAAAGAAATATATATTATAGTTTACAAAAAGTATCAGTGGCAGATATTGTGGTTCACTATCGTCCTTGACCGTTTGCCACTCATTTCAAGGGTTACCTTACATATTGTTGTCCAATTGTCAATCTACATTTCACTGTACGTGCAAGCCGAAATGATAATAAAACAATAAAGTAAATTGGACATGGAGAAGGTTCTCTCTCTAACGCTTTAAATTTGATACAAAAGTTGGGTACTATTTTCAGGTTTCGTTGCTGATAGAAACTTTGGATTTATCCGTGGCCTCACCAGCTACGGTGTCTCGTAACGGGATGGTGTACAACGATTACAAGGACTGGGGCTGGTGGCCCTTTGTTAACTCCTGGCTCGAGACCGTCGACGACTTGGAGTACAGGGAAATGGTTTGTTAACTTTAGATTCTTGAGGCCAAAAATGTGTAAACTCGATAGATAAATTACTGATTCCAATGCGGCTCAAACTATTTGGAGATATGTATCGCCAAATAGTTTTATAGTACTCAATACTAGATCATAAGAGTAGACATACTAAAAGTAGTAGAAAATGGGCCTTCAAGATTTTTTAATTCGTTCCAATAAAGTTTCAATTATGTGTCCTCCTTTGTTTACTAGCTCCGGCACCATTTCCAAAACATTTTGACTCCAGTACTGGAGTTGAAGCGTCTCCACTTGGCGGAAGGCCAGAGTGTCCGCGGCCAGGAGCTGACCGGTGTTCGCTCCATGTGTCGCTTACTGGGCTCCTTCCCACCGATGGGACAGCCGTTACCCGACCAAGACGATAACGAATCTCTGTCAAAGATGAGATTCTTGTTCGCGTTAGTTGTTTTTATCTAATTATAAAAGAAAACGCGCTAGTAGCTCTGTCGTGCAAGAACATTTGAAATGATCTCTAGTTTAAGAACGCTACATGCATTGTATATTAATCGTCAACTACTCTTGCTTCGACCACTTTTGGGATGATTTTCATCATTTTTATTATTCACCTGGTTCCCTACCAGTTCTACTCGAAGATTGTTGTGGAGGATGGTTATTTGCCAGGGAGCAATAATCAACTTAGGTACATAGACACCTCAAGCAACATTCCTTACTCAAATTAATAAGTAACAAAAACGTAACATGATGCCTGTAATCCCAGAAGTGGTATGGAGAGGAGTTTAGTGAACTCCTATGTTTCACCGTTACGTTTACGTACCAAAATGAAGTATAATACTACTAGAAATTCTAATTTTAGAATAATCCAATAGTACCCGACCCGGGATTTGTACCCAGAACTTGTGGTCGGCAGTCGCGCTTGCAACCAACATGACCATCGAGCCAAATTAATAAAGAGCGAATAATCTGCACTTCCTTTCGCATTGTTCTTCAGCATGATCTGGTCAATATGCGCGACCCTTGAGGATGAGCCGCGTCGCAAGTTGGACAATTGGGTGCGAGAACATGAGGGTGTTTTCCCTCTAAAAGACACGGTATATGATTACTACCTCGATGAAAGGTTGCGACAATTTAAGCCTTGGGAGGACAAGTTACCAGACAACTGGAGGTATAATCCGAAGTAAGTCGAGGTTCGAATGAATGCTTTGAAATAATATTATTTAAAATCCGGTTACTCTTTTCATATAAAAATAATGTATTATCCACTGTACTGTTAGGTGTTATCATTAATCTTCGCCAGGACCTCTCAGGAAGGGTCATAGAACTTTCCTTAACCTGTTCATTAACATCAACAGCATGACCCGCCCGAGAAGTCATTAAACATCACGGATGTTCTTCATCAAAGAATTAGACCAGTGCTATAATTCCCGTCTTTTTCACTTAGCTTCCTTAAATTGTTCAATTTTTATTCTAAACAGCTTGGGTTTTCACACAATCCTGGTACCCACTGTGGAGTTTATCCGAGTCCAAATAGTGGCGCTGGACATGCTGCGACTTGGGTACGGTGTGTTGGTGGGCGGCCCGACGGGCACGGGCAAGACCTTCCTTATCCAGGGCACTCTCGCCAGCTTGGACCCGCTGAAGTAAGTGATGACTGCCAGGTCCTCACCGGGGTAGACAGAGAATAAATAAAAGACTACACATACTTTTATTTATAGATAAGAAATATTTTATTCAATGAATATGGAATTATTAAATTGAAACGCAATAAGACAAAAAGGTTACTAATTATTAATATTTGGTCCAGATTTTAAATTAATACACATTTGATTCGTCTCCATAGTTTTTTCGTTTGATCCCTGAGCTACTTTATTGTTAGATGTTGTATGTAGTATATTTTCAATCGCTTTAAAACTAGGGAAGGATAGAAGTATATATTATTCTAAGATATTTTGTAATAGGTACAGCACACAAGTGATTAACATGTCAGCGCAGACCACGGCGGCCAATGTACAAGATATTATTGAGGCTCGTCTGGAGAAAAGGACGAAGGGGAACTATGTACCAGCTGGGGGTAGGAATCTATTTTTTTATTATGATAAATAACAATGCCTACGAAAGGCGAACCTCCAGGCAGCCTAAGAGGGAGGTTTCCTTACATATTTACTGGGTATTCGTTTGACCAGTAGGTAAGTAAAATTTAAGACAACAGTGAATGAAGAAGATATGTACCAATTTTTTCTTACTTTTGACATAATTTTTTATAACATAAATGAAGGTGTTACGTCCTTCCGTATGTTCTACTTTCAAAGTTGTTCGAAATATTTCATGAAGGTTTTGTTCAAGGGGCACTCAGCCACCGAAATGTATTGAGGAGCCCATTTTTGTATACACATTAGTAACAGCAACTCATCAACTCATTGATTCGTCTTTTCATGCGTATAGGTAAAAAGATGATAGCGTTTATGGACGACATCAACATGCCCGTTCGAGACGAGTACAGCTCGCAGCCGCCGCTGGAGCTGGTGCGGCTGTGGCACGACTACGGCTACTGGTTCGACCGGCACAAGCAGTGGAGGAAGAACGTGAAGGTGGACAAGTCTCTTCTTGCAGCCGCTTCGGTCATTGGACGTCATGTTCAGACTTCAGTCATTGCTGACATCTCGTTTGGGTCTTTGCGAACAATAGTGGTGTCTTACCCTATAGGAAAAAAAAACAAAATTAGAAGTTCGCAATTTGTGAAATATTACTTTTCGTAAAATTTTATGAGCAAATGTTGTCTTATCCGTATTATAAAATTTGCTGGCAATAAGTTCTTTTGATTAGGTACGTTATTGTAAAAATTTTGATTGTGCCAATTTTTGATAGTATAGATACAATAGTAGGAGTATCTATGAGTATTTCTCGTATTATTCTAGGGGATGGTGCTCTGCGGAGCTGCCGGTCCCCCCGGCGGCGCCAGGTCCCCTCTGCCAGCTCGGCTGTTGTCTTGTTTCCATGCCTTCTACCTCACGCCACCCACACAGCAGCAGCTCATCAAAATCTTTGGCACCATGTTGAACCAACATCTTCAGGAGTTCGATGAGGAGACTAAGACAGTCGGTAAGGATTCAGTTTACAAAAGATGGACAGGATTCCTCTTTTTCTATTCCTTCACAAGTCTTTGCGAACCATGACTTTCACATTTTGGACCTTTTAATGTCGCTTTGATTACGTTCTGTGCATTTGAGTAGAAATTTTTACATATGTAATACACTTCTTATGAATATTTTTTTACATACAAATTGTTGGAAATTCCTTCCCATCATATAAGGTCCCCATCATTCTCAATTTAGTGCTGTCTCATTGTATTCTTTACACGCACTCACCGCCTTAGGTTATTCTGAAATTGGGTGGTAAATCATGAATACCACCATTTACTTTACGTAACTTTGATTACTTTAAGTGAATTTGTTTATTATTCCAACAGGCAAATTGGTCCTCGTCGCGACAATAGATATGTTCAACAACATCGTGGCCAAGTTGCTGCCGACTCCGAGCAAAATGCACTACTTGTTCAATTTGAGAGACATTTCTAAAATATTTCAGGTTACTCCGCACATTAAATATCTTACTTTGTAACTGTAGCGTTTCCTTGCAGAAGTCCATTTAAAAAAAATATGTGATAGAGATAAAAATGAATAGGTTTAAAGGAACAGAAGCGCTTGTCCAGGGATCGCTTGTGGAAGCATCACTTCACCTACATATTTCTCGCGTTAGAAAGCCTGTGTCTAGCAATGAAGTAATGATGATGAGGATAATGAGGCAGTAGATGCTTGTCTTCTTCCCTTCAAACCAGTCCAAAAACATGTTAAAACAGACTAAATCGCATAATTTGCACCATTCACAAAAGGGCCGTCTTTATATTAATCACCGAAGAGTCTATCTAACGTGAAGGCTCTTCTATTATTTTTTACACTATTGGAGGCAATAATTCTTAGTGTATTTTCCAGGGATTGTTGAGAAGCAATAAGGATTACCAGAACACGAAAGCAAGATTTTTGCGCCTGTGGGTGCACGAGTGCTTCCGCGTTTTTAGCGATCGGCTCACCGAAGACAAGTGAGTTGTGATACTGATCCAAGTGCATTAGTATTTTATTAGCTATAGTCAGGATAATTAATGCTACACATGGCCCGAAAGGATTTCCTGAACCATGGGTATTATATACCAAGACAATTTTAAATGTAACCAGATTCTAAAAACAACCTAAAACCGAATTTTGGACCCATTGCTCGTCATATCAGTATTGCGACGAATGTGTTAACGACGTAACATTAAGCATTAAGTCTGCCTTAAATAATAGTGTAACGAAGTAATTATGTTTAGAGAAGTAACCAAACAATTATATTGACTTTACCATTACCAAAGTCAATTGCAAGTTTGGATTTAGCCTATGAGAGCCTGTGAAATTTACGAAAACATCTTTAAAAATTTACTATTCGAAGTAACAATGAGTTAGTCAATTATAAGCACTCTCTTGGTTTCCAGGGATCGAGATTGGTTCATGAACCACATGAGCGACATGCTCGGTAAACATTTCGAGCTAACCTTCCACGCGCTGTGCCCTACCAAGAGCCCGCCCATTTTCGGACACTTTCTAAACCCCTTCGAGGTGTACGACGACTTGAACGATCCGGCCGCTCTCAGGAAGTACGACTGCATGTTTATTTTATGAAATTTTATTTGCAATTCTGAAAGGATAGGCTAAGTAGCGTAGCTGATTGCCGTGTATAGAAATAACTACCTACTGTCTTGTCTACCAAAAGCTGTACCGGATTGTGGCATGTCATCTCTTCCAACTGTCATCTTTTTTGGAGCTCAAAGTAATTCAAAATTATACTTTCACTGCGTCTGTACAGGAATCCTAGAAACTGTTAATATTACTTATGCTTAACGCCTAATGCCACCTAAACAGGTCCACCCATGTCCAGGAAATGTCTACAAGGTTATGCTACCTAAAAAGGTGCAGGTCATCCAAAGAGATGTTTACAAGGATAGTGTCGTGTGGCAGGTACATCGCGAACCAGATGGAGGAGTACAACAGCTGCCCGGGCGTCGTGAAGCTGGAGCTGGTGCTGTTCCGCGACGCCATCGAGCACATCTGCCGCATCGTGCGCGTCGTGTCGCAGCCCCGCGGGCACATGCTCTGCGTCGGCATGGGTGCGCGCTCTCATCTGCTTTTACATTCACCATACAAAGGCAAATCATTCCAAACCTTTGCTGCTGCAAACTTGGAACAGCCCCTGTATCTAACAGTCTTGTCTTAGAATCTGTAAGAGACCTTGTGAAACCTTGCATTTGAACTTTGAGTAAGATCATGGGTCCAACTGAGTTTTTTCGAACAGATACTTCGGCTTCCTATTCCAGATCACTTTATGTACTGTGCAAGCTTAGTGAAGGTTTCTCCTAGCACTCATATTGAGTATGCCTTTCTTGTTCAGGTAGGGTGTTATAATATCTTGGGACATCTCTACACACGGCCATCTGATCCCATACTTCGCATCAAGAGAGCTTGTGTTACGGTAACCGTATGGCTGATAAACTACATATATACATAGAAATATATACTTATATAGATATTTTCTTTACACCCAGACAAAGAACAAATATTTGTGCTCATCACACAAATATTTATTCTGGGTGGGAATCAAACCCACGACCCCCGGCGCAACAGTCAGGTTCGCTAACCACTGCGCCAACGGGCCAGTCAGAGTTATAAGTATCGTTATATGAGAAGTGGTATACCGTCTGGGTACCATGAAACAAGATCTCTTGATGCTAGTTTTGGTATCCGTTACCCGTGTGCGGAGATGTTCCAAAATATTAATTGAAAAACAAAATGATGTGATACAGGCGGTTCGGGACGTCAAAGTTTGACGCGGGTCGCGTCCTACATCTGCGAGTGTAACACGTTCCAAGTCGTCGTCACCAAGACTTACGGCGTTAAGGATTTCAGGGAAGATTTGAAGGTTAGTATCGACTTGCTACAAACATATTAAGAGCACTAAAACACTTTTAGAAGTTTAGAACTTAAATTTAAACTTAAAGTTAAACTTAAATTTAGAAGTTCGTATTTGATATTGATAATTTCGAATGTAGTTTCTCGTTGTTTTGTTCTGATCTCGTTCAAGGTGTATTTGCGTAATAAAGTCTATTTCAAAATATGCTGCGTTATTAAGGGTTTATATAAATTTATGAACCCTAATAGTGAATAGCGACATTTTAATATTAAATCGGAATATTTGTACACAAATTAAATATAACTGGACCAAATTGCATGTAATTAAATACAATAGTCTCCTCTCGGAGTAGTTATATGTTCATAGTCGTATAAAAACTAAGTCATACACTGTCGTTATTCGAATACTCGGTCGAGTATACAATTATTTTTTAACACCCTTTTAACTCTCTCTCTCTCTATATATCTCTCTCTCTCTCCATCTATCTCTCTCTCTATCTATCTCTCTGTTGCTCTTTGTAGACTCTATACACAAGTTGCGGAGTGGATACCAAGAAGACCACGTTCATCTTCTGCGACACGCAGATAGCCGAGGAGTCGTTCACAGAGATCATCAACAACCTGCTTAGCAGCGGCGAGGTCACTAACCTGTACAAGCCTGACGAGTTTGAAGACGTGAGACATTCGCCTTCCTTCACCACATTGTTTATTTTATTTAACCTTACGTAACATTTTTGCACCTTAGTAGTGTTCGTTGCAAGCACGACTGCCGAGCTAGAGATCCTGGGTTCAAATCCCGGGTCGAGTACTATTGGATTTTTCTGAAATTACAATTCCTTGTGGTGGCTCGGAGTCGATTAGCGCTCGGTGTATGGCAATAGACTCATTACCTATTCCATATTTGGACGTAACGGTACCTGGGAAAACGTGCGAATGTACTAGACTCCTCTGCCTACCTCTTCGAGCATTACAGGCGTGATGTTACGTTAGTGCTATTATAAAATGAGTCTTTTGATACAGTTGGCAGGTGAACCAACTGTTAATATAGAGTTGCTGTCAATGTAGCTTTGGTTTTTTTTTGAATCAATACTATAATAAAATGAATCGTCTCTGATAAATTTTCAGATTAAACAAGCGCTTGAGAAGCCTATGAAGGCTGCGAATATAATGCAAACCTCAGAGTCTGTGTATCTCTTTTTGGTGGACCGGGTTCGAGCCAATATGCATATTGTGCTGTGTTTCAGCCCCATTGGCGATGAATTCAGGCGAGATTTTTTTATTTTCCTTATATCCTTTGCTTGTAAGGTAAGGTGACTAAGATAATCTTATATTGAAGGTACAAAAACTGCGCTTACATCTTACATTTAATTGTATTCTATGTAGTTACTAAGTTAGTGTAGTCATAACGTTTATTAGGCAATTGTCACGCGAAGGGCGCCGCCGCCGACCGCGGCGGTGCGCGGAGAAGCGGCTACCGCGCGGATTGATTTCGATCATTCCGGCCAATGAATCTCATCTTCTCAGTAATGCTATATCTCGTGTGCGAAGCGCCGCCACTTTGCGCTTCTCGTCCGTACTGTCACGCGGTGTGCGCGATCGTATACGGATTGTATATAAGACAATGCACCTTTCGCAGCGAACCGCGGCGGCGCGCCGCGCCGTGTTGTGATCGCCTTAGACGCCTTGGTTCTGTTTGTAGATATGTAAGAGATTTTGTATCTAGCCTGTTTCTTTGACTTTTACTATTGCATTTACAGCGCTTTTTCTTGTGTAGGGAAACCCATATTTTTTTAAGACGGGTGTGTGTTATTAATTAAAAATCTGTTATTGTTAACAATGCATTGCACCTTGTAATAGACTTTACTTCTTACATAAGGTCTGTATTTAATTCACGAACACGCTAAAATATCTCTATATTTGGAGTCAGTTGCAAGAATCCTGATAATCGAAAAGTATTGGTTTACACATTCAAATTACGAAAATATAATACTTCGAGTATAAGTATTCTTTGCTTCTGCTAACATTGAAGTAGCCTGATAAGCGATTTATAAACTTGACGAACGGGGAAGTTTAAAATAGTCTCAATTTTAAGATTGTCATATTATCACGCAGAAACCGCATCAGGCAGTACCCGGCCCTCATAAACTCTACAACAACTAACTGGTTCGTGGAGTGGCCGCGGGACGCGCTGCTGGAAGTGGCCTACAAGTTCCTCGACGGCGTGGAGTTGCTGGCCTCCATCACCGGGCCTAGGGTGAGCAGCTACAAATAAGCAGATGTTTTTGTCGATAACCACCTATTTAGATATTCTGAAGAGAGTCTTAAATATGTTTAGTGGAAGCTTATCAGGTCTATAAGAGTAGAGATATATGGCAATTAGTGCTCTCTGGTAACCACTGTGTCTCTATGACTAATTTTGCTCCATATAAGCCTTTATCCAACTAGTAATTCTAACTCTACAATCTTGTTAAAGCATCTAGAGAACGTTCTCGAACTAGTCATAAATAGGTTTTGGTTTGCTACCTACTCCCAAAATGCATTTTTAAATGATTCATAGCAATTATAATAATACCCAATCTTATTACAAAAAAAGTGTCATCAAAGAATTAGGAATAAAAAACATTTTACTATTCAAGTCACATGTTGCACCAAATAATAGAAAAAAATATGGGTGTTATATTTTTGGAGTTAATTCTTTCTTGTCTTCCGGCTCCAAATAGGGTTCAGCTTAAGAAATTTACGGCTTGGGGGCGTTGGGGCTCGGAGGTTTTCCAGATAAGGCCGGGGCTTTTGGCTTCGAAGGTGTTTCCGAGGAGGGAGGTACAAGTTCTTCGAAAGGAAGCAGTAACGTTGGTGTTGAGGCTTTTTATGGGGAGCATTCCTCCTTTAGCACGCACTTTCCTGTTTTCTGGTCCCTTATCGTGGGTGAGTCGCAATAGCAGGCGGAATAGTCGCATAGCAAGTGCTTCTCGGCTACGGGGTTGGGCTCGTTGCAGGTGGGTTCAGGGATCTTGTAACCGCAGCCGACAGCATACCCGTGGGTGCCTTCAGGACATTCTTCGCTACCTGAAACAATTACAACACTACAATTTAATTAAAATGAAAGAGTTGAGTGGATCTGTCAAACAGTTTGTAATCAGCTCGTCAATTGATGTAAATTGACCGGGCCTCATAGTTGAATTTGTGTCCAAGGATTGACCGCGTCTTAACATTAAATGTAACTTGGTATAATGGTAAGGAATAACATTGTGAAGAAATTATCTACACACCCTAAAGGGAAAGGAGACCAGTGTCCAACTATGCAACGATAAAAAATTTTAGATCGACGATAGACGAGAAAAATGTTCTGGAAATTCCATTTGGGATTCGGTTTGCTCAAACCGTGTACGAGTTGTATGTTTTATGTGTATGTGTAGATGTGTGTGCGAGGCTATGTTTGTGAGTTGTTTAATAATATTATAATTTCAAACAAGTAAATGGTTCTCAATAATATTGTTATAGCTTGTGTGTCATCGTTTCATTGTGTACTAAACCTTGTGCACTGTTTGTTGAGCAAACGTAATAAAACTGGTTGAAATATTACAGTTTTCCTCAACGAGAGGTATAGTATGGAGGTCAAAGGGGAACCTTGAGGTATCCTGAAAGTGCTGGCTCTTTCTGCTTTATAAAGTTCCAAATGAACAGGTCAATAGTGTTCATAGCAAAGTCATAATTGTTTTCTGAGCTTATCAGCAATATATTCAACTTACAATTTAAATGACATTGAATTACAAAAAGACAATTTCGCAGATTATCTGAGACAAATGTAAAAAAGATTTTGGATTGAAACAAATTGAATTAAAAATGTATGAATCTCTTTTATTTTTATATTTTATCTCAAATTAAATTTGATAG
>DVOY01000207.1:0-13176 GCA_018237585.1 Apyrrothrix maculosa | reverse complement strand
GGACCATAGCATGGAGGTGTACCGCCGAGGTCGTGGCGGCCATTTGGCCGATATTGAATCATACCATATTACCGTAATAAAAAGAAATGACAATAATTTCCTAAATATATTTGTGTTTAATTCAAAATCAACATCGGCCCTTAAAATTTAACCACCCTTTAGAATAAATAATATGTGTCTTACAGTGTGCATATTAAGATGTATTGTACTGTTAGGATACAATTAATACACGTCCCAAGGTTTTATTAGCGAAAATCTTCGCGAGATTATAATGAATTGTAAGTATGTAATGACAGGAAATTTGAAATAATATAGATAATCAATTCGATACCACTTATCTGTAACGCGCGTGAACTATTCAACAAGGTACTCAACTGGATCGCATATTATTTTCATGTTGGTCTCAACGCCCTTCTTTTTTTTTATCTATCGATCGATAACTTCGCGCTCTTGAAATAAGTCAGCGCTGTCCAGTAAACTTACTTATTTTTACATAAATAAATTACATGTAACTAGTTTTCATGACTTGTTTAGATAATAAACCAACCCCTACCCCTCCCCCCCACACACCCCCTACCTCGTTTTCCCCGTCGCTTTAATTGCATCAGTTGTGATCCAAGAATTTGTTGTACCAATTAAAGTGTATTGGACCGACTGGTGGAACTTGAATGAGCTGTTAGAGTTGTTGCATATTTATTTCTCCCCTTTTTTTTCATATTCAAGTGTCGCTTTAACCGTTCATACATCTTACGCCGCGTAAACATAAGGTGCTTACATACAATGTTGCACCGATATTATACAACACGGCCGCCTGATATATTGTACGCCTGAGACCATAACGTCCTTTCAAACAATCATAAGTTTAATAGGGCAGTCCAATGTTTAACTATCTCTATAGTGTATTAATCGCTTTCTCTATTATTCGTATAATATTCCACACAGGAGTAGGAAAGTATGTATGGATCTAATATAAAAATGCAGAATAAAATGCATCGTACCTCATGTTTATGGAGACACCTTTATTTTTAATTTATTTAATAGGCAAATAGAAAAAAGACTCGCTACTCCGCGAATAGTGAAGTCCTGTGCATCCTATGTATTATGATAATACTGCACGAGCTTAAAGAATGCCGCTTAATACCACCGTTCATACCAAATAGCGCCTCGTGACATTAAACGTTGCGTTGTGTTTAATAATGAGCGTACAGTGGTGGCGTTACATTCTTCCTTAAAGGAACAATTCAGTGCAGTTGTTCTAAAGCCGACAAGTCGCTCCTGACGTGATCTTTGAAGCATTGCTTACACTCAATTCGGTAATCCGAGTACAGTTTTCGTAATTTAATACCAATAAAGATCGTTGTTGGCGCGAATAATATAATTGACCCTTCCAAGACCCTTTTCACTATCGCTGCGTCTCTTAATTGGTGGACGGTTATAAAGGCGACATGTCGTTTATATTTTTAACCACGTGTCGTACCGCTGTGGACGATTATAAAGAGAATTCATCGATGAACAATATATGTAGACTAAAAACCTATAAAGAAATTTTCTTCAATTACATTTTTCAAACGGGTTCGTAGGCTAACAATATGCTTTTAGATATTCAACAATAGTTTATACAAAAGCACTTGTTTTGGAACCTCCCTTCTTCTTGGATATTAATAGAAAGTATGTGTAAGACACCTCCGTCTTACGGTCGGATGTACACAACGCCATTCACTTATTCGTATCGTGTACAAACATTATGTGTCTGTGGATATTTTATAGAGGTATTTAAAACAAAGCGGTACAACTACTTTGCTTACAATGTCAACGCTGCATTGTTATCGTGATTGCTATATTTTTGAAGCTAAATTGTTATTGCAGCTATAAATTTCAACTCAACTCCTGCAAGCGCAGTGTTTAAAGAATACCAACTCTTGAACCTTAAAAAGTCGCTTTTAAAGTACCTTAACTACCCGGAAAGAGTAGTGCAATGTAAGATAGTTTGCAGTCAAAGTCGTTGACAAGAGAATAGTTTTCTCGTATGCGGTAGGAAGGGTCTTTTAATAGCCCGCATATCTCTTGTCATACTTTACGGTCTACTACACACCCCTGTCAGGAATTTATATATGTACGTACCGAACAAGTGGGCACTTTGTTCTGGTGTAACCGTCGAAATATTGTCCCATAATTATATATGTATGTGTTTGATATACAAAAATTTTTAATAAGTAAAGTAGGGTATACAGTATGTGATATGTAATGGATGTTGTCAAGTTTATGTGCCATGTAATACTTAAGTTCTGCGCAGACGAGCGGCAATCCTCGGGCGTATTTTTTGTCTGTCTTTTTTGTGTAGTTGACATCAGCCTATTCGTTTTGTTATGATGAGTGAACAAACAGACAAAGATTATAACAACTAATTTCTGCAAGATCCTTAGCATGTAGATACATATGTTTATGTACATATGTATCCCATAACAGAATTGCTCTTTTTCAAAAATATTCCATGTCCAGATTTTATCTTTATTATACTTCAATTACACTTTACATTTTTAATACGAATAATACTTTAATATCCGGATCCAGAATACTTGTGTGGAAATATTTGATACTCAGCGCTCTTTACCTACCCCGTAAAGGGACCTGGAGTGATGATTAAATAATAATAATAATACTAGAATGTTCTATCTTAGAGAAGTTGGGCACGTAACGCTCGCGTTTCTCCAGGATATTATTCATAACTTTTGACACTAATTAGATAGGTATATCCTAGGGCCATTGTTGCCGGTGGGGTACCGTAACGTCGGGTATTATATCCCCATAAAACTGTCGCGTGGGCCGACGTGTCTTTTAACCGAAGATGCTATCGGCGGTTTATACCCTAACAAGACATAAAGGGGGAACCCTCGCCCACACTTGACATTGCGCCGCACTCCGAGATCACCACCACTTCCTCGACGAAAATCGTTCGCCGCATACGGTTCATTGATACTCGAAATCACGTACTTGGTATGCCTTAGTCATATGTTGCTTATAAGGTCTGCAAAATTTAAATGCATGTGGAACAATTTATTGGATTTTTTTCTCACAAGCGCCCAATAAACAAAAGTGAAACACAGAAAAAATGGAAAGCTCATATTGTCTGGTTAATTTTTGCATCTGAACAACTTTTATTCGTGTAAACTAATGTAGCATGTATAACATCACATCTACAGTCCTCGAAGAGGTAGTCAGAGTTGTGTAGTATATTCTCACGTTTCGAGCCTATTGCCATCCATCAGGCACAAATCCACACTCCGAGCCACTACTACAAATATAACATACCTTTGATTACTAAAGTTTTTATCATAACTACAAGGTCTAAAGTTTTTATCATAACCACTTGCTAATGTTTCGCCTGAAAATTAAAATGGAATTGCATTGAGAAGTAAAATTACATTCATTCTTCTTTTTCTATTTGTTTCTCTCAATATAATCTCTAAACAATATAATCGATAAACAAGCGGCATTTACTCATTGATAAATGCAAAATCACGTCCTTGGTAACGTTAAATATATTTATTACACCAGCAGCATGCTACAGTAATGTATTATTTATTACGACAAATCATTAATTTCCCATGAATTGGGCGTGGCGTGTATTGATTCACCGATGACAGAACGATAGCGTGAGTCAGCGCCAAGCGTTAATAGTTAATAGTTGGCTAGACTACACTAATTGTTTCGTCTAACGCAGTAATGAAACTGTAATGTTTGGTTAGGTTCGCTTATTACGCTTGATTTTTTGTATTGTTATGGTTCTTCAGGGTTCGAATCCTATTTAGCATGTCTTAATTTTTTAAAGTTATTTACAGATCTGAGCTTAATATAATATGGTACTTAAAATCACGCCTGTAATCCCTGAAAAGGTAGGCAGAAGAGTGTAGTACACTCCCACGTTTCACCAGTTACGTTTACGTCCCAATATGGAATGGGTGGTGAGTCAATTGACATATATTGGACACAAATCCAGACTCCGAGCCACTACTACAAATTCTAAATCCAATGTTACTTTACCCGGGATTTGAACCCAGGACTTCTCGATCGGAACTCGCGCTTGCAACCAACACGTCCAATAAGGCAGTGAAGTATGATATAATATCTTTCAAAATTGTCCAAAGTGTTGTTTGAGCTTGTTAAGTCCAACAACCCACAATTGGTCAGCTTGGCATACTGTAACCTTAAACCTTCTCATTTTGAAAGGAGACCTGTGTCAGAGGGGACGATAAAAAGGTGGACGATGGTTGAAATGACATGTATACATTTCACACAACTTCATTGAACAATATAAATAGACACATAATGTCTTGCACTCGGATTCCTGTAACAATAATATTCCCTTTTATGTAGGTACAACCCATGCGCGATAACTTGAGACCACTACCATTGGCCAATATCATACACACAAATTAAAACTCACACTTTTAGCTTATCGACTTACTATCATTTTGAACACTACTGCGCTGCTACAGATCCACTTTAATTAAATATAGCAAAACTTCAACATTCATGTTAGTGTTACCATAAAGTCTAAATTAATTATATTTGTTTATTTGCATGGTTCAAATGCTGGACTTATTGTGATGCAAATTTGCGGTACAACGATATCTTGAAATGTCGGAAACTGAAATAGGCAAGCTATTTGGAATGAGTTTTTAATTTATTTCCAAGAAAGCTGAATGCCTTTATAATATTTTCAGAGTGAACGAAGTCGCGTGTAAAGAGCTAGTAGTATAATGTAATATAATCATTATCGTAACTAATTGAATAAATGTAGAGAGTATTAAAAAGCCATATCTGGAATTCGTAGGAGTATATATATGTACATAGACTTTTTATCGTTAAGCACTTGTGTTCATGGTTGTAATGAAGTAAAGGCAAGTCCAGTCAATTTAATTATATTGGTGGTAATTAAGTCATATACATGTGTATAATCCACTTAACAATAATTAAAGTAGTTAAACGAATAAATTGAATTTAGTCTTTTACGATAGCGTTGGAGACTGGTCACTAATGACAACCATTCGCTTTTATTAAGAAATAAACTTTTTTACAAGCTCTGTTCTATTAGTTTTCATTTATCAGTTGTAAAAGATGATAGTGAGACGGTTCCCTGAGAAACAAACGCTGTCTTATTATCAGCGTCATTGAACGCGGTCAGTCCTTAAATAGGTGACCACTGCTAGATTGACACATCACGGACGATTTCGTTCCTCAAATGACTTAGGAGCAGACGTACTATAATTTTTACATCAATTGGAATGGAAATATAACATTTATATGTATAGACGTAGAGTTGTGATAGAATCTCTATTTGAGAGCATACAGATAGTGGATAAAGTTAGTACAGAGAGATAAGGATAGGATACTCAATTAGGAAATAAAATGGTTCATCACTATAAACAGTGTTTGCTTTAGCTCTAGTACAAAACCCAGCCTCTCTGTGTCTCGCCACTTGTTTTGGCATTTGCCAATAAATATTGCTAATGTTACATATCATGTAGACGAAACTGTCTTTACTGTAGGTATACTTCGATCAAACCTTCCACAAAAATGTAGGAAATATATAAGATTATATACTCGTAGTAAATAATTAAGTTGTGTCAGTCGTCGGACCAGCGGACTCTCGAAAGGAATTCAGTGATAAGAAGTGAAAGCGGGTAATATTTCTCCTATCGTAATCAATTACCGCGTCCAAAGTGTCCGGCCTGACACATCCAATTGATGCATTGGAGAAGTAAGATTACCGATCGGTATTAGGCTTTACGTATTTTTAATGCTATTAATATTTGCTTTAGCTTTGAATTCTTGAACATCCAACGTTATAGATTAATTTATTAACTTTGTATGTTATATTGTATATTACTTGTCTATGTTCCTTGTACTAAGTCATACATTTGGGTAATTAATTTGACTGTTTTCTTTATGTCTTTTTAGGTAAGCCACCTACTTACTTCTTTATACCAAAGATCGCGTTATTTCAAAGGACCGTAGAGACCCAGCTATTCCATATTCCCAATCAAGATAAGTGAGTATTCATACATTATGTAAGATTGTAAATTGAACCTTCGCCGTTCACGTCAATTTACAAATACCGTGTACGTTATATTAATGTGGAAAGTCTTCCAATCTAGGTATAAAATATGTCATGTATTCAATCTCTTATACACTGGATACTTATTTAAACGAAATTTTATGTATTTTATTATTATATATTTAAAAAGTATTTACTTTTTAAAATTTGTTGAAATCAAACATAATTTCTTAATAACTGGACTTTACATTCAGTAGTGAAATGTTGGATAAAACACTATCTCAAAACTGAATTAGTTTTGGTTTTTAGCAATTTGAACAAAAGCTCTAGAAAATTCTGTTCTATCATATTCCGTGATTGTTAACTTTTCTTTAAATTCCTAAAAATGTAATTAAAACTATTAGCTACGAAAGAAAGTTTGTAATGAGACACTTAATTCACTTTATAATTACACAATGAGCTGTTTCGTTTCAAGTGTCTTTAAAAACCATATTTGCCCGGACCAATTGTCTCACGTCGCGGAGAAAAACATATTTTTTTCAAAATATTTGATCATTTCGTACTCTCCTACGAACTTCAATATACAATTTCGTCTTAGTTATTAAAATTGTACACCGCCGATATGAACTATTCCTTCGCTCGTGGCATTGCTGTAACAAAGTGCGAAATGAGATACAGTCCTGCCACTCCGCACGCGTCCCGCCCGCGGCGGCGCTGACAACTGCGTTCCACTTCCTGACTACTTGATACTTGTCCTTATTACAAATTATTATCCTTCCAGCCACCGTTATATGATATTGCTTACCGTATTCAATCAGTAATCATCCATACATATTAACAGTATGATCAATTATTTTAATGACTGTGAACGGTTATTGAAGTTGTTCATTGAATGTATTCTACTCGGTCCACTAGATTGTATTACGCACTAACACAGTAGTGACTTTCCATATACTGTTCGTAAGCTAACTTTTGACTGTTATAATCAAACTTAAAGGTCTAATTGGTAAAATATGAGTAGTTTGCGTTCGTGTCTGATCTTCATTACTAACATCAGTTGTTACTGGTTTGGAATTGTTCTCCATACATAAGATTTTCAATAACAATATATGTCCAATTAAGGGTGAACTATTGAAATACCTGTCTATTTTTCTATAATATATACTATCAATAACTTTCACGCAACATCTCTCTAACAAAATTACACTTAAATACAGATAGAGACGTTTGTTATCTTCGTAATACATACGATGATGATCGCCATCAACAATCGTTATCTCTTCCCCTGTACGTTCTGAATTTCCTTACTTATCTTTTGAATATTAATGTACATCATGTCCATACTTTTAGGAAATTCTTTTTAATCTTCTATTCCATCTTTCACATTAGTCATCCATTTCAATTAACACGCTTGAAGTGACGGTTCACATGAACCTACTCACTTGGCTTCTACCTAGAAACTTAAAAATGTTCTGTAGTATTATATGACTCCATATATTTTTTTATAAATTTGCTCTTAATACACATTTAAATCAAACAATTTTATCCATCCACAATGAAACATTTATGTTTGTACCATGAAATAAACGCGTTAGGAAGTGGCTGGAATCAATAGATACATGTGTCGATTAAGTAGTAATATAAAACCGCTTTTAGATTGTCTTTGTTAATTCACAATGGAAAATCGATTTCCCAAGGTTCGCGGTTAGCAACGAAGTTAACGCTTTCTACGTCGATGCATTTTATAATAATGTTATTAACTTTCTAACAATTCTCTCCGTTTAAATGAAAAACTCGTTTCGCAATATCTTGAGCCGGTAGCATTGTCACCACTCTCGCTTGCCATTTTTTCTAGCAAATGTAACATTTAGTAATAATCCTACTGTTCCCTATCTTGATTTAACTTCTGCATACTTAGTATATATATAAAATGACCTCAAATATAACGAGTGGTTTCTCTATTATATTTTTTTGTGAATATGTATAACGAGGCCGATGGAATTTGCCTCTGCTTCGTCCAATAAATTGAATATCATCGTGGACTGCTCGTCCTTATCGAGATTCGATGCCTTCGGGAGCGGCGTATACATTTGAATCCTTTCCGATATCTCGTTCAGTATTTTATTTATCAGTTATTTTTGATCACACATCTGTCCTTTTCAATGATCCTACTCGTTTATTTTTTTCTCCCCCGCCCTCGATTGGATCGCGGTCTTTACCTGCGCGTTTCGAATTCTTAGAGTTATCTCGATCTTGATGCAAAACTGTCGCTCCACATGTACCAACGCATTTCGAAAGGAATTTTTGACCCGTATATTTTCGATATGTTGATATCTAGCCGTGCTAAACAATGAGTAATATCAATGTTTATTTCCCTTATTAAGGATTCAATGGTTCTCTATTTCTTGGTCTCATGTTATTGATTCATTACTCGGATTATTATTATTATTTGTTTGAACTATAGGTTTCTTATGACCCATATGACGTCTGACCGTTTTCAAATAATTCGGTTTGCATGAGACAGTTTCATTGAATAGTTTAATTGGATAAACAATAATGGGTTAAGTGAAACGAGAATAAATTGTAGACCGGGCTTACACGTTTTGGTTGATGCACGAATTTCGAAGAGGCGATGTCGGAGGATGTATAAAAAACAGGCTTGAAAGGGCTGACTTTCTCTTATAGGAAACTCGTGGGAGGTGAAAGTTTGTCGTGGTGTCCTTGAGGGCCTGCGTAAATATGAAGCGTTCAGCGGTTCAAGTTACTTTAATATTTTTACTTGTGAATATATTCTTTACCATTTCTCGTTTTCAATTTCTTGCGATAACTTTTATATTTTCTACATATTCACATTTGACCGTATCATTTTAATGTTAAGTTTGTGCCTTAAAAGTGTTTGATAACGATAGGCTATCTTAATTACTAAATATTTTTATGTATTGTATTGTTGTGCATGTGCTTGATGTTGACAGTAGGGTAACAGGTTCTAAATACCTTTCAAGACACACACATAAACACATAAACAATGAACACCTACAAGAAACACACAAAAAACTCGATATGGTTCTGAGCGACTAATTACATTTGTTTGTTGTAATCGTTAGAAATTGAAGTGAGGTGGAGGACTGGTATTTCCGAAAAAGCTTTTTACACCGCGTTATCATCGATTCGTTACATCAATTACTGAGCGTGGGGATACAATTACACTTAATAATAAACAAGAATTACTTACAATAATGATGGATTCGAAAAGAAAAACACCTTTTGTTGTTCGATTTTTAGAAACAAAACTCCGCCTGTAAACGCATCGATCAAGTTATTACTTAAAACCCAGCATTTCATAAGTATTGCACACAATAGTTTGCAGATAAATGAGGAGACCACCTAACTGTCGACTCAAAAAAGAACTATTGTTATTTTAAAAATTCAAAAAGACGATTTAAACGCTTTGTCTTTTCGTGTGTATGAACCGTAATTGCCGTTACGGTGACATTGACGACAATTGATTTTTTTTTCTTTTATATATTACGGAGTATACTGAAATCACTAACATACGGGCTAAAGTGTAAGTTCATTTTAGGAATATTTTAATTTAACAAAGCACGCGTTGGTAATATCAGAAATTAGCAGCGGTAGTAATAGGACTAAAGTATTTACGTTTTCAAAGCTGATATCTTCACATTGGCTTGTAAACACCACTTTCGAATTTCTCTTTGATTATTCGACGACACTTCAACAAAGGCAGGACTACTATTGCTGCATGATATCTGTTGGATGTCTATTTTGCACCTTCTAAAACAAAGAGCATGTAGCTTCTACATATAAAATCTCACATACTCTGTAGGTGGCTATGGTCATCCAGCAATCCGTGTGTATAAAAGACCCTAAGCTTGTTTTGTAATGTGGCGACCCTATCGTTAATTTCATTAGATGACCTTTGTATAGACGGACAGGACGGACGGACGGGCAGTCGGTGGAACGTTGCAGTATAAAATAACGTACCGTAAATAAAGCTTACTTACAATAAAGATTCTTCATTTGATATGAAAGGTTGAAAGCGTCCTACATAATATGATTAAATTAAAAACAAGGAGTTTATTAGTTCCTTTCATTGAATACCACACACACATTCACATGTTTGATACGCGGTAATAATAACAATTGATGATGACAAATTTTCAAAAAACACTTTGTTTCCGTTTTCATTAATTAAAAAAAATGAAATATGTCGTATGGAAAATTGTAACGGAAACATTTTTTATGAATGTATAATTCACCATCGTTAATGAATAATTTAATAGTATTATTCATTTATACATACATAATGGTCTTATAGAACGCACCATGGGGTCAGGAATGCCATTAGACGTTCCTAAATTATTATCACGGACCATGGGTACGCTTGCCTCATTAATGAGATTGGTTTTAATGTAGTGTCTTTGTTCATATGCATGTATATATACATACATTATATTCTCACCAAGTGCATTGTTTTTTCTCCTGTCCTGTTACCACAGATTTGTTTTTTTTTTTCTGGAATCCTAATTTTTTGACTTTAATAATTTTATAAGTGTTTTTGTAATAGTATTGATATTAACAAAAGGTCGTCAGATAATGGCGTCTGCGAGAAAATGTTAGTTTACACATATACATATGTGCAGCTTGAATCATTTTATCCTACGTCATTGTGTGAATAATTGTTACAAAACGTATCTATATCGAATGTGATGTAAGTATACTGTTCATTACTAAATTTTGTCAATTACAAGTGTAATGAGATATTAGCAAAGAACTTTGTCTCTTGTATACCAATAATTATTTGTATACTCATATATAGTCATGCCTATTTCCCACATGGGTTGGCAGAGATTAAGGATTTCGACCTGCTGCGTTCTTGGCAGACTTTTCTCGCCTCTCTACACTCATCAAAGTCATCATACAAGCATCATACAATTTTAATCCGGCCGTTTTCTAAAATGTTACATTACTTGATCCAGGTATGTACTCTACAGTAGCTCTATCTCTTCTGTCTCTACCATTTACACTCGCCTTATGAATCTGTTTCGTTAATATATGTACCGTCATACATTGATAGTTATTTATATAGCTTTGTATATGTTTCTAGATGTTATAGATATTGTTTATCTGTAAGTGCTTTTAGCATGTGTGTGTAAACATTGTGTCTATTTATACACATACTTCAGATCATTAGTTAGGAAATAATAATATTATATAGAGACTAGCTTTGCCCTCGGCTTCGCTCGCGTTAAGACAGCTTAATTAATCTGTTACGTTACAATTTTCCATCCCCTATTTTATCTCCTTGGGGGTAGAATTAATCAAAATCCTTTCTTAGCGGATGCCTACGTCATAACATCTACCTGCGTACCAAATTGCAACCCGTACCGTCCAGTTGATTGGGCTGTGCGTTGATCGTCAGCCCAAACAACATGATCAGTCAGTCATTTTTGAGTTATATATATTTAGATTTTTCTTTCTCTTTTCTTTCTCATTTAGATTTTTCTTTCTATTTTTCAGAAAAGAGATTTTATAATAAGAGATTCGTAATTGAAGTGGTTTTTCGAACAAAGAAATATATTTTGCCGAAGTAGGGCGAGCGGGACAATTATGAGATCCAACCCTGATTTTTGGTATTATTCAGGGATATGAGGAGTAATCCATTAAGGAGAGTATTTGATTTTAATTGTGTAAATACTTATGAAAAGGGTACATAGCTTTCAGTTACAAAAGCTTTCAGCACTGATCTTACCTTTCACGAAGACAATATTTGGAGTAGAATTTACAGGGCCATTAGCCCACTGATTAGAGAACCTGAATTCTAAGCCAAGCTTTGAAGATTCGATTTCCACGCTTGACAAATGTATGTGAGAAAAATTTCTTTACAACTGTAACTTATCAGTTATCTAAAGCACAGCACAGGCTCCGTCTAGTTTGATATCAGAGGGTCGCAAGAGTATTAATTTTAAAAAAATATATTGATTTAATTCAAACGGTTAGCGTAAATACTATTTTATATATGACCATCAAAACCGTGAATCGAAAATTTTCATCAGCTTTAGAGAGATTTAACGATTATCCCATTACGAGACTTCCGTAACCCACAGATCAAGCGGCCGTAGAAACTCGATAACGGTCATTAAAATTTTCCATTAACGGTCAACTTCCAGCCCCCGTTCTCCCCTCTTCCCTCCCACATATTTACAAAGGTCAACCGCGCCCTTATGCCGTGACTCCGCGAATCTCTTACTAGCATACTACAGTTAGTACACATGAAGTACAGAATGTTAACGTTATAACTTTATTCATTCACAAAGCAGGTAAGTTTGTATGTAAGTCAGTCGCATATTGTATTTTTTTAAGCTGGCATAGAAAACAGGTCACCAAATATATAAATATCTTGCACATTCATCACTCGCTACATACGCGCATGTCGTTTCGAGAGACGTTTTTTGTTAAATCTATCTATATATATATATATATATATATATAGGAGATCCGATTTCTGACCTGATCACGATATCTCTGAAACTATCAATCCGATTGACTTGAAATTTGGTTGGAATGTTCCTCACGTGGTGTAGAGGTCAGCTAAGAACGGATTTTACGAAACTCTGCCCGCAAGAGGACTTGTGGGGACTTTTTTTATCCGGTTCGACCGCGTTTCCGTGACGTCACTTATGTAAGAAAAATCACGGTCAGCTGCGCCATCTGCCTGAAGCGAGCGATAACAGCCGGTTGTCATGACAACCGGACAGTTGAGATCAAATTCGATGAAAGAAGAAAAATATTAATAAAAAATATTACTTTCTTCATATTAAACGTAACATCACGCCTGTTATCCCCGAAGAGGTAGGCAGAGGAGTGTAATATACTCCCACGTTTCACCAGTTACGTTTACGTCCCAATATGGAATAGGTGGCGAGTCTATTGCCATACACCGGACACATGAGAGGGTTAAGGCCATAGTCTACCGCGCTGGCCAAGTGCGGGCTGGCAGACTTCACACACCTTAGAAAACGTTTTTTTCTTTAACTCTAAGGTGTGCAGGTTTCCTCACGATGTTTTCCTTCACCGTTATAGCAAGTGATATTTAAACT
>DVOY01000206.1:0-13198 GCA_018237585.1 Apyrrothrix maculosa | reverse complement strand
CTAAGTAATACAATGCAGAAGGATAAAAATAAAACATTTCGTACATAAATTACTATTACATCATCACGTCAGGTTCCTTACGGGATAGGCAGAGGTGCCGAATGTCAAATATCACTTTATAGACCTGCTGTGCTTCTTCCACATTAATCACATCATTAATTCGTATCTAAAAATTATATAAAACATGTAATATCTGTGTGACTGCGTCTTTGGTCCAGTGGTTGCAAGCGCGATTGCTGATCGAGAAGGCCTGGGTTCAAATCCCGGATGCTATTGGATTTTTTTAACTTAGATTTTCTCGAATACATTTCTAGTAGTGGCTCGAAGTGTAGATTTGTGCCCGGTGTATGGCAATAGGCTCACTCCTTGTTTCATAGTGGGACGTAAATGTAACTGGTGAGACGTGGGGGTGTATACCTTCTCGGCCTAGCTCGTCGAGGATAACAATCGTGATGTTACGTTTTTTGTTAATAGCAAGTTTCATTTACGAAACTACAATACAACATTAATAAAACTTTAGAGCAAGCTCAAAAATCCCATTTAATATATGAACGGTTAACCTAATGTGTAAACGGTAAGCACCAAGACGATATAATATAACACATACGAGTATATGGGATACACAATAAAGGACAATAATGTAAATAAATAATTGTCACAGAGTAATAAATAGATATATTCCAATGTATATAGAAACACCTTATGAATTATTTTATCTGCGCAAGAAATACATATGAGTACATAATACGACATTAGCAGTGCCACTGTGCGGAGGAGTTCGTCTAAACTTAGCGCCATCCGATTCTTTAACCGAATCAGTTTTTTTCATTATTCCTGAAAAGGATAACCCCAAAACAGTATTAAAATCTAATTACAATATATCATACAATACTGAGATCTATAGGTATACGTCAAATGCAAATACGCCGTTGAAACAGTATCAAGGGCTGTGGGGGACTCAAGTGGCCCTCCGCTCAAGAATGGTTTTCGGACACAGAATTAGTATGTGAAGTGCCCTTCATCCCTTACTGGGTCCGTGTTGAACCCGATTTGACATCCTTCGCTTGAAAACGCGCTACCATTTATATTGTTATTCCCGTTATATTTTCGTGAGTATTGCGTGAGTTTCTTCCTGAGTTAAAACGTACCTAAAACCACGCCTGTAATCCTGGAAGACGTATGCAAAGGAATACATTACACTCCCACGTTCCACCAGTTACGTTTAAGTCCCATAATGGAATAGATGGTGAGCCCATTACGGGCATTAATCCAAAGTCCGAGCCACTACTAGAAATTTCAAGTTAAAAAAATCCAACAATACCCATCCTGGGGATCCTTTAATTATTCTTGTGGTTTGAGTATATTAGTGAAGTCATCAGTGACCTATCCGTTCGAAGTTGTATTTTGGAAGTCAAAATCTATCAACGAATTCCAATAAACTTTAACGACTTATCCAGAGATTACGACCGGTAACAGTGCAACCCTTAGAAATTTGGAAACGCTTGTGAAACTCTGTAAATACCGGGCACTTTTCCAAGAAACAAGTCCGCTGCTTACTTTACCCGCCAGGCTTACCTTGCTTTAGTCTTGAACTTAACAAATAAGTAATGTTATCAAAGAATATTATGCAAACATATGTATGTATATGTACATATGGTTATTTTTAATCAGAATTTGTACAGTCTAAGCAGTTTTAAGTATTACAATAAATTGGAAATAAATAAATAAAACTGGTAAATTAAATTAAATAAATGACTGCCCCGTTGGTCATGTTGGTTGCTAGCGCGATCAAATCTCGGGTCGGGTACTGTTGGATTTTTCTAAATTAGAATTTCTAGTATTGGCTCGGAGTCTGAACTTGTCCGGTGTATGGTAACAGACTCACCACCTATCCCATACTGGGACGTAAACGTAAGTGGTAAAACGTGGGAGGGTAATACACTACTCTGCCTACCTCGTCCGGGATTACCGGCGTCAATTACGTTTACGTAAAAAAATAAACAATTTATTATTGTTGTATAGTACAGACTTGATGCGCCTTCTACGATTATCAAGTTTAATATCGTTAAAATAAGAATGATAACCAGTGGTAGGGTCACAGTACGTTTTTGACCGAACTTCTGAACTTACGTTACGAGCCCTTCAGAAGGGTTTCTTGTGTTACACGCTACAACATTTTTGGCTGGACTCAAAGTATTGATATTTTGTATAGTTACACATCTTGCTTCTAAATGTAGATGAAAATGTATCTACATATCTATAAATGTGGAAATTTATTAAACATAATTATGCAATGGCTGATCTGTTGTTACGATGGTGGTTACGAACATTGAATGGAAGGTTGTAGGTTCGATTCATGACGAATCTACTAGTTGGGTGAGTCTTAGTATCTGAATATTTTGTAGAAACCTATTCTCTTCTTCATGCGCGTCACACAGACGGTCTACAGAACGCGTAGTTAATTTTATCATGAAAAAAAAAACTATTTTTCCACACTACTTTATGGCAGCTCTTTTCCATAATTTAATGCTAGGAAGTAACTAATTCTGGGTAGTTATTAAGTTTTGTTTAAGGAGATCTAGACTTTCACGAAAGTGATTAGTTCGTTCTATAGAGTTGAAAAATAAAACCCTCGGTAAAAGGCAACTAACGATATTGTTTATGTCCGATCTTTGAAGTGTCCTTAAGGAGCCCTTAGACACGATAGGCCAGAAGCATTGTCATGTAATAGGAGTAGCAGAAACATACAGATACTTTTGTAAGGTTTACGAGGTCATAATGATTTATACTCTGTAGTCGGGTTGGGAAATTTTACTATCATCCTAAGGCACAGTGAACAAAAGCGACTCTTTTGTTTAATTCACGTTTAAATACGAGGCAAGGTTTTCTGCCCGGTTATAATGGTTGTCCTCTATGATTATTGAATAGTAGTTTACCACCGTCTCAAAACTTTAACATTATGATAAAGATTCTGCTTTTTAATTAGGTCCAGATCTGAATTCCTTTCCACTGCTACATTCTTCGAGGGAAGATGTACATCCCGAAAATATACAAGTTCATGTTCAATTTACGTTCAAGAACTAAAGCGTTGCAGGTAGTTCCGGATCGACATACCTGTGGGTAGTATCATCAAGATCTTCGACATTGGATTGTTATAATTATAATGAGAGATAGTGATGACTGAGGATCAGATGAACTGTGTAACAGGCATTTACTACTGCCAAGGTATGAGGCTATAGGACTGTTTGGAATCCCTCAGCAGAACCCAAACAAACCCATTTAACTAACTTTTTTTTCATTTCCTTTGCACAAATGGATTACATATGTTGATAACATTTCAAGTGAGATAAGTTGTGGGTTATCGATTAAACTTTAAGATTGAAACATAATATTCAAAGTCAAGAAAGTGACTCTTTAAAATAAAAATTGACTTTCACATTACTCTCGCGGCAGCTGTCTTTGAATTTTAATAAACACTCAATCTAAAAAGCATTCCAATTTGCTCAGTAATCTTAATTTTTTAGATTTAATTTCAAATGTATTACGATTACTCACCCTTAAACTTTTTTCGGCACAAAGCCATAAACATAACCCTCAGTTGTCCTTTAGGAGCCCTGCAAAGTACTTTACATCCCATAAAATTTTACCACTTCCCATATGCAATGGGATCCCCTAAAACGCGATAAATCTGACCCCATAACGAACTGAAAGCAACTGAAAATAGAATTAAAAGTTTTACCATTCAATCTTTGCGATAAAACAACTTGAACTCTATGCCATAGAGAATAAAGTTTAAAATCGGCTCTGGACGAACGATGTGAGACAGTTACGCAGATAATGTCAATTAGGCGGATATACGAACATTTTGTTCCTTACGTTCGGGTGTAAAGTTTATATTCGTGTGTAAAATTTGGCGGAACAGAAGAATAAAGCTTTGCATCTCTGTGAAAAGACCATGTTATTCAGAGTTCAGAAACCTTCACCGTGACGACAAAAGGAGCTAACGCCACAACCTCCGATTTGAAACCCTATATTGTGGATAAATGGCAACACGCACGTAAGCCGTTACTCATAAACAAACTCCCGAATCTAGAACAAAACACTAAATTTTATATTTGGATATTAGGAAACCTCTAAGCGACATATCGGCATTAAAACAAGCCCTGTTTGTGTACTTTGCCTCTCTACGCATACACAACGACCGTACTAAAGGAAATATATCCCATTATGAAGCTACCTCCATGGTTAAGTTTTCACAGAATAATTTCAATATCGATCCTGCTTGTACCCTGAAACCTACACTCCTATTTGAATCTTCCATAAGAATTATTGCTCAAATCCTATGGTATTATAACTACTGAACTTTTGAGCAGTGAAGAAGACTTCTTTTATTCTTAGAGGATGTGACACTCCCGTATACTTTTTTGTCAGCCACAATGACTGTCTACTCCAGGGACGACCTACGTTAACATTTGGACGCAACATTCTTTCACTTTCATGAAACCACACTATCATGTACGAAACTAGTTGTATACCGGTTTCAAAGACTTCTGATTCACCCATCAGCCAGTATCTGGCCTTTTTGCTCAAAATAGGTGAGTCTTGGCCTCCCTTGGCACCTGCGTCCATCAACATTCGCATTGTATATCTGCTTGGTCATTCTTTCATCAGCCATTCTCTCCATATGTGTGAAACGTCGGAGTATGTCCTTTCTCATTTTCACACCAATGCTCTCTTTCATACTAAGCATCTTCCTTACATCAGAATTACGAACGCGGTCGGCGAATGTCAAACCGCAAATACCACGCAGCGACCTCAACTCGACCGCGATTATTTTGCTTATATCCCCTCCAAGTCTCTGAAACAGGCGTGCATGTATGAAGAGATTGATGAATATAGAAAAAGCGCGGCAGGTTTATAAGAATAGAGATATTTGGCATTCGATGCTCCATGCCTACCCCGTCAGAGTCACGGCCTGAAGATATGTATATTAGTTTTTATACCATACCATATCACCATACCCATCGGCGATCACTCAACACATATGAGAAGACTGTCATCGAAACAAGTATAATCTGTTTGGGCATAAGGCAAAAAAGGCATCTGTGAAATTAATATGTATTAAGCAGCATCTAAAGGAATTTTAATAAACAGAAATTATACCTAATTTCATCACCTTCCCCAAGAGAAAAAGTATTCTAAAACGATTTTAAGCCCGGTAACAAAAAAGAGATCCCAAAACAGAACAGATAAATGTAAGTGTCCCATGTGCGAGTTATTTTGCCGTTTTTCTTTCCCGAAAATTAGTACGAGAAAAGCAGTAAAAATAAAAATAAAAACTTCTGCAATTCGACCGCGACGCGGAGGGGAAATAAAGGAACAGATAACGTCAATTAGAGAGACATATGGCATCGATGTTACACGTGTAAAGGTGCCTTTACAGCTGCGGGCAAACGACCAATCTGGTCGAATAAATTAGCCACGGGCCTCTCAAGCCGCATTATGCCTATGCAATTTTCATGATTTTTGACAGTCTGTCTATTACCCTCTAAGATGTTCCTTTACATAAATAACATAAAAGTCTAATTGTAGGAAGGGCGAGGATTGTACCAGATTTTGTAACTCTTGAAATGGTTCTGCTTTGCGATTATACCTAATGCCATGTCTTAATACTAGTTATCGTAAAGGACGTTTGATTTTAAAATATCTATTCAATGTCAGACTGGAAAGATTGTTGGTGATCCCATAGCTGGTATCCCTAATCCACAGTTCGCAACGCAAAAGACAAAGATTAAAGTGCGCTGAAAGAATTCTTAATACTATTAATTGAGTATGCCGTCTACATATACCAACATAAATCACGACTCATATAATAATAATTTAATTTTGATAAAACAAGTTACATGAACAAAAACAAAACTGTTTAACAACTAGAACAAGTTCCCAGTTGGTGTGAAAACAAAACTGTTTCACAGCTAGGACAAGTTCACACTTGGTGTGAAAACAAAACTGTTTAACAGCTAGGACAAGTTCACACGAGGTGTGAGAACAAAACTGTTTAACACATAGAACAGGTTACATACAGCGTGTTTGCAATTACTGTCTACGCTACGATCTGTGATGTTATAATACGAAATACATATGTATCATCACGAAATATACATTATATACATATTAATTCTATCCGATACTTCGCCCATGTTTTTCATAGCATATCGGTAAACAGGAAGTGGGAGATCGAAGTATAACCTCATCAATCTTATTAGGAATTATGAAACGTGATTTATCACTTTACCATACAATTTATGTCATTAGGGTTCGGTTTTACTGCAAGCGAGATAGCGAAATGATAATGATAATTAGATCGCCATTGTTGGCATATATGTAAAAGTATGTCCAATTGACTACCTCGTTGCTCGTGTTGGTTGCAAGCGCGACTATCGATCAGGAAGTCCTGAGTTCAAATCCCGGGTCGAGTGCTATTGAATTTTTCTAACTTAGATTTTCTAGTAGAAATTTCTACTAGTCGCTCGAAGTGTGGATTTGTGCCCGGTGTAAGGCAATAGACTCACCTCCTATTCCATAATAGAACGTAAACCTAACTGGTGAAACGTGGGAGTGCATTACACTCCTCTGCCTACTTCTTGTAGAAACACAGGCGTAATGTTACGTTAAATTAAGTCACACAGAATTGATGTAAATTTATACATCAACAATTATAGTTTTAGTCTGTCAATATGATAGCACCCCGACTAGTTACAATATAATTTATCACTGCACCATAACTGTCCAAGGGAATGAGATACAATCATTTATTTACTTGAGGGTTTCTGTCCAGATGTGATACTATTGGACAAAAATTCTATCATATGAAATAAAGGTACTATGTAAAGATATTGAGGTTGAAAGAAACATGCCTCCATGAAGAGAGTAATGAATTTAGAAGAAGCACGCCAGGTCTGAAAGGATCGAGATATTATGCACTTGGTACACGACCTACCTAGTAAGGTAGCTGGTATAACGATACAATAATATAAAAAAAACATAACGCCTGTATTTCCCAGAAGGGGTAGGCAGAGAAGTGTGTCCACTCCCGCGATTCATCATTTATGTTATACATCCCATGGAGTAAGGGGTGAGTGTATTGCCATACACTAGTCACAAATTCAGACTCCCAGCTACTACTGGGCATTTCAAATTATAAAAACCAAACATATGTTTGCTCCACCCAGGAGTCGAAACCAGGTCTTCTCGGTCAGCAGTTACATTTGCGACCACTCTAGCAACGAGGCAGCATACAATATAATAATAATATGCCACACAGTTGGTTGTAAATAATATCAGCATGTGTAAAGTGCCCCAATTGATTCTCGATAAAGCGTATCGTTTGCGAAGCGATGCACGTGGCCGCGAACTTTGATGTCGTTTGAACGGAATTTATTGCTGCTTTCTTATACCCAGTAGTTGCGTCTATACAATCGTCTACGAGAACATCTGTAGCCTTGATGTGATCAGATCACACATATGTGCATTGAAATCGGAAATGTATACCAATATTGATTAAATAAAGTAACACCACGCCAGCAAACGTAACTGGTGAAATGAGGGAGTGTACTTCACTCCTCTACCTACCTCTTCCGGGATTATAGGCGTGATGTTACGTTATGTTAACCAATTTTCTATATTAATTACCAATATACGATACCTGTGAGTTTGTTCACGTAGGTATAAGCTAAATAATTCTACACAATCTTACATCCCTTGTTCTATCTGGGTTAGATTTATATATAATTTTACAATTAGCTCGTGTCCTTGTCAAGGTTTGAGTTTACCGTGAATCTTAAAGCCAGTGTAACAATTTGGAGGTGGTATCGATGGGAGCTCACGAAGAAGGACTTCGGATGGGGCCGAAAAGAGTCGGGCTGTCCCGGATAAACATACGCGAGTAGGGCGGTACATAATTTTGCCATGTTACATAAATTTATTGTCTCAATAAAACCACAAAATATATGGCGTGTACCATATGATAGGTCGCCTTAGGATCTTCGGCTAAAACAGTGGCACTTGATGTATCTGAATGGCTGTATACAAAGATAACAGTATAATGTAAGAGGCTGCAGACTTTTATGAACGAGAAATATTTATGAACAGAAATATCTTTTTATTTATTGTTATGAAATAGAACCATTATTATTTAAACAGAAACAATTGCCAAAATAATGTATGGCCTGCTGAGCTATTGCTCAGTGTACTTGACTGACTCTTTTGGTTTCCGACCAGGACAAATACCTGTTGTGGTGAGCCCATGTATTTTTTGTGTCTGGGTGCAAATAAAATCTGTAGTCCAATTTTTTACATGGGTAAGCGAGCAAGAAGGATAGTATATATTAAACATGTACATATAATTCATGCGTAAAACGCGCTTGTGTATCTATGTAAATAAATTGATAAAGGTTTACCGTTGTGCGTGCATCACCTAAAAAAACGAAATAGATTTCGATCCAATTTCTTAGTTTTGCACCTTAGACCTTATTTTCATTTCATATAAAGTTATTAAGTTTCATATAAAGTTATTAAGCTTTTAAGAAACTATCATTAGTAACGATTTTTAATATTAGCAAACTACATTTTACCTTCAATATTTTTTTGTTTTCTTCACTGTAATTAAAATGGATTGTTACCATCGTAAACAAGGCACACGAAGTTGCTGGTATCAGCTAGTTATGTGTATAATACGCACAAATATTTAATATTAGCAAATATTTGCAATAATGTGTTGTTCAGTCTAAAGATTAAGCTTTGACGCTCAAACATGAGCCGGCAATGATCCTAGAACATGTGTCAAGTCTGTATGGTTAGCAGTACTCATCTCTCGGTGCTCTCTACCTATCCCGTAGACAACCTGGCGTGACGATGTACTATTGATAGAATAACCCATGATTGATCGTGGGTAAACCGCAAGCACAGGACTATGTGATGAGTTCGGACAGATAGCAATATTGGATACTGCCACATATCAAATGTCCGATACGCATATACTGTTCGTGGATATCAGGATATTACTGTGTAGATGACATAATAATAATAATATCTGTGGACGACTGACAGAGCGGAATCTGTGCTATGATACCAAAACTACTAATAAAGTAAATATAATATTTTTTCATAAAAGACGTATAAACTATTTTTAACCGGGACTAAATAAAAACTTAAGTCCATAATACACAAATGTTACATTAATAATACTTAAAGTCCATAATACACAAATGTTAAATACCTGAGTGGAATTCGAACCCGTAACCTCAACTCAGTCATCAAGGTCACTAACCAATGGATTAACAGGCCTTTATTGTTAAACGTTTAATAAAATAATAAGACAATTGTTGTTTTCCTGTACAATATTATTATGTGAACTGACCCTAAATATAGTTTACGCTGGCTCTAAATAGCATAGTGTGCATTGACCCTTAAATTACATGGTGTGTACTGACCCTAAATAGCATATTATGAACTGACCGTAAATAGCATAGTGTGAATTGTCACTAAATAGCATACTGTGATCGGACCCTAAATATCATAGTGAGAACTGACCCTAAATAGCATAGTGTGAACGGACAAAAAATAGCATAGTGTGAACTGGCCCTAAGTGAAACTTATGAAATTATACGCGTAAATATATATGGAGCAGACAGTTATAAATATTGCTATTATAGACTTATCCCATTTCAAATCTCATAAATAATAACCATTAAACAAAATCGTGGATATTTAGTGTCGATTTACGGTTATTTTATAGCATCAAAATCGTTACTGATAGAAACATTAAACCACATTAATTGCGGTTTTACGATCGACCCGTGACAAATAAGGTTATAAATTAGCTCTTTTTAAACTATTGTCTCATGAAACTGAAGGAAATTATTAAATTACTAGTTAATAGTATAGTGATATATTGCTACACACACAATGAGTATAAGTGATTAATAATCCTAGACGCTTCCATTTATTTCCTTCATCCTGTTACTTTTATTTACATAAAAAAAGATAAACATTAAAAATATAATTAATAGGTATTTTTACCTATGAACTTGCCGTTCTGCCGTACTGGCCATTTCAAATCAAAATACTTTTTTTTAGCTGATAATTCTAATTGCAAATTAATTTTATTTTATAAATATGTTTTTTTTTCTCATATCGTCATTTGTTTAATAGTTTGTGTTTTGTTTTCAACGCCATAGAACGTTTTTCGTCATCATGGATACGTTAAAAATTCGAGTAATTATGTAGTGAGTATCGTCGTGGCAGCAAAGCGGCACAAGCGGCGTGCAACATCAACGACGTTTACTGAGCGAACACTACAAACGAATGCACCACCCGTTATTGGTTTGCCCGCTTCCGTTCTCGAAATTTTGTCCCGAAAAATGAACCCCGTGGTCGTCCGAAAACTTTGGTCGACAATGACGAATTAATGGCGATTGTGGAAGTTGACGAAACTCAATATATGGCTGAATTAGCAGCAGCTTTCGACGTTAACATCAAAAAAATATTAGTCCAATTGCGTCAAATTAGCAAGGTAAAAAAGCTTGACAAATGGTACCCCACGAACTCAATGATCGCCAGCGCGAAGTACGCGTCGTGCTTTGCACTGCTGAGCAGACATACAAATGAAGGAATTCTATACCGCATTGTTACTTGTGACGAGAAATGGATCCTGTTTGACAATCATAAGCACTCAGCATGTTGGTTGGACCCTGGTTCAACACCCAAACAATGCCTTAAACGAAAACTTACCCCTAGAAAAGTGAGTGACCATCACTTTTGTTTTGTGGTCTAACTCGGGTGTAATCAATCACAGCTTCTAACCAAACGGGACGAGCATTACTGCAGATGTGTACTGTGAAAAACTGAACACAACGATGGAGAAGCTTTGGTCAATCGTTTGGCTCCACTACTCCTGCACGACAACGCGCGACCTCATACTGCACAGCAGACGGTCTCCAAGCTACAAGAGCTGGCGTTCGAAGTTCTCCGTCATCCGCCGTACTCACCAGACCTTGCGCCTACAGATTTCTACTTTTTCCAGAAATTGGATAGCTTCTTGGCGGGAAAAAAATCAATACCCGAGACAGTGCAAAATGCCTATAAAGAATTTGTTGCCTCCCGTCCATCTGATTTTTTCAAGAAGGGCATCTATAAGCTACAAATACGTTGGCATAGGTGCATTTATTGCATGGGTGATTCCTTTGATTAATAGAAATAAAAAATATAGAAAATAATATACTTCATTTATTTCCTGAAAAACGGAAATTTCATAGGTAAAACTATTATGTTCCACAAACATAAACAGTTTATATCGGCCATCTTTGATGGATCAAATTTAAAAACAAAGATAGGAAACGCCGCTGTATTCTGTAAAGGAAAAATGGTCGGGATTCTTGCAGTTATTTGAATTTTCAATTTCGAACATTTCAAATGTCAGTCACCGTTCGACGGAAATAGATAGCCTTTTTTCTGCCGAACGGTCTTGATCGAACGGCTTTCAATAGTCGATTGAGACAGTAGATTCATCAAATCCTGTCGCCTGTGCCCTGTTTTCAACGTTTAATGATTTGTGTATTGATTTAAAGATCTCTATAAAATATGAGAATAATAAGATTATTTCGTCGCGCGTAACATGTTACGAGGTAAACAGAGAACACGAGGTGACTTATGTTATGTAGACCAAATTATGATGATGATATGAGCAGGAAATGTACAGTTAATTTAATCAAACTCTCGACTTATCTCGTATTCTTCACTTAATCACAAAAGCTTCGTTACTGTTCCTTTCAAACAACAAGAAATTAAAAGACATATTACAGTATCATTAAAAGATCCCTATCATCACTCCTTGACAATAATTATGAAGTATTTAAATAGCACTTTACAGCCATAAATCATACTTTAAACATATTGCCATAAACATAAATAATAACGCTTAAAGAACCATCAAATTTACTTGGCTCCACGGCAATTAAAAATAAATTAACCAGTGGCGGGAAAGTTGACGTTTTGTATATAAAATGACGGCATCATTACTTTATTGCGTTTGGTTTAATGGATTCACAATTCCCATTTAAAAATTAAGAACCGAAATAATGCGTTCCGTTAAACCATATACTTTTTTACTGGGTCAGAATAAGTTAGTAAGTATTAAAATTTACGTTGACCTATATCTACGTAACTATAAAACCATTTTATGCCAATATTATTGAATGAATACACCCAGGAGTGAAATGAGGTAGGACGATGATATACGTACGTACGTACGTATATAATATATGTATGTATCTTTGAGTTAATGTAGCTAAAACTAATAGATCATAAGTGAGCTCACAGAGACACCCACGTTTATGAAGCACAGACTGCATGTTAAGCCTACATTTGAAAATCGTCATATCCCGATAGAATGAATGATCGAGATAAACGGAGCTAATATTAATTCGATACACCAAAGGGTACTCTGATTCAACTAAGCAGAATAATCATAAGCTAGATTTCTTTTGAATATTTTTTTAGCTTGTACCTGTATTTCTAAAACTCTTTACAATTAAATTTGTCAGTGACTGATCAATCGTGTTTATATATTTGTAAGCTTTCCACATTAATGTTATCAATAAAAATAATTATATTAATGTTGTGATTCTTTAAGTTTGTACATCGTCGTCATCAGCCTACGCCCACTATTGGGACGTAGGTTTCCCATGAATATTTTTTGCCCATAACATGCCTAGCGTGGGGGTTATGGGCAAAAAATCTGGTTGGGGATCTCAGAGCACGGCTTCTCGCACCACCTACGCTCTGCCGTCGGTGGCCAGAGTTAGTAGCCGTGCCTAGGCCTTCGATATACCACGATCTGCCAGCGACGGCTTTAGTCGCCTTCCCGACATCCTGGTGTCTCGGTATGAGGTCGGGGATGTACAATTTTGTATGTATGAGAATTTGGTAGTGATAGCCTAGTGCTATGAACTTCAGCCTCTGACTCCGGGAGGCCGGGTTCAAATGCATGACGCGCACCTCTTTAAAAAAATGTGTGTTTTAAGTTTAAATATCACTTGCTATAACGGTGAAGAAAAACATGGTGAGAAAACCTGCACACCTTAGAATTAAAAAAAAAATGTTTATTAAGCTGTGTGAAGTCTGCCAACCCGCCAGCGCG
>DVOY01000205.1:0-13211 GCA_018237585.1 Apyrrothrix maculosa | reverse complement strand
GGACTAGGGGCTGGTCGTGGCTTATGATTTTACGTTTTGTTTATGGCATGGTAAAGAGAATTATTTTTAATGTTCATTGTTAAATGATACCTACGTAAATAAGCACCAACAATAAATACGTTTAATAAACAATTTAAATTATTCTTCATAATTTTTCTTCTCAAAAGTTTCTTAAGTTTTTTATTAATTTATTAGTTATTTGTTTAGGTAATGCATTTAAATTATACCTAACTATATATGTGGGTCCTACTCAAGTTACTTACTGTAGTTTTAATCTGGTCGTTAAGTATAAATTAAACTTCCGAATTTATAAAATAAATTTGGTTTAAATGATGTACGGGAACGTGAATTCATAGACAATTACAGAAACCGTTTTAAAATCTAAAAGCTAAAAAACCGTTTTAAAATCAAATGAACGCTGTACTGGGAGATGTCATACGAAAGTATCATAAAAGCAAGGAAAGTTACGCACAGTTATGTGTTCACGGTTACGACATGTGGAGATTGTTCACAGCGGAATACTAAAGTTTTTACTGCTACGGTAAATTTATGTTTGATGTAAACATACATTCGTGCGTGGAATAAAAATTTATATGAAAATGGCAAACATTTTCAGCTAACTGGGAAAATAATTGCGGATTCTTTCTTTGATGATTGCTGCAGCTTACCGCAGTGCAGCGGAGAGATAGTGTTTAAAAAGCAATTACATTTGCGACCTCAGCCTCCGGAGGGTCTGGGATTTGAATCGGTGTGTTATTTTTGTGTGGGATCAAAGTGATCGTGGCACGTCAGTGACATCACTTCCGGCAAGATGGCGGCGGTGGCGCGATTGTTTGATGTGCGAGTAATGAACTGTGCCCCCTCCCCCCGCTTCCTGCTCGCTGCTTGTCAAGATACCATGTGACAACTGTCTGCATATTAGAAGCTCTTCAGATATGATATTCCTACTGTAATATATTTGCTGCTGAAATAAAATACAGTTAAAATTTAATTACAATTTGTGACGTAATATATGCTTATTAAAATTGTTTGTTTACTGACCCATACTTCACGAAATCAAGCGAGGTAATAGACTAATTCTCATTTTCTTTGAATTATAATAGTAAGCAGTTCTCACTAGCTGGCTAAATATAGATGAAAACGCAACATCACGTAACATAACGCCTGTAATCCCCGAAGAGGTAGGCAGAGGAGTGTAGTACACTCCCATGTATCACCGGTTACGTTTACGTGCCACCATGAAATAGGGGGTGAGTCTATTGCAACGTCAACGGGCACACATTCCGACTCCGAAGGACTACGAGATATTTAACAAAAAAATTTCCCCTATAATATTGTACACCAGCAGAGTAATTAGCTGTCAAGACTCTATACTGCTTAGTCGTCAAGTAATATACGAAACCCAAGTCGTTTGTAGACATTAAGTATTTATACCACGATGATATCACAACCACACAAGAAACCTGGGCGTGATGATATATTTATAATAAAGAAATTATCATCTAACATCCAATAGCTTTTTTGTTACACAATTAAGCAATTATTATTTAATATTGCGATCCAAATACCAATCGAGCAGATGGTTCCAATAACAGTCGCCGGTGTCATCGGGGCGGGCGGGCGGATTTAAATTCAATTTCATATCAATTGGAGCATATTGAGTTGTTATATAGAGTATAATCGCATTACCCAGTCCACTAGTGGAGATTACTTGCTTTTTAATAAAGCGCCGGTAGGGGGCGACGCGGGGACATTTTTACACAAAGGGGATTACTTCGGGTGAGTTTATCTGCACCTTACAGCAGGGCTCAGGCTCCTAAATACTCTTTGCTGAATGCACACGAGTTTCACGGCGTGCCACGCCGTGGTATTTGAAGGCAACGTCTTGGTGCTGCATATATTTTGGTTACAGTTTAAAAGGGGTTTTGATACTTTTTACTTTTTGATACTTTTTACGTTCTGATACTTAATATTAGTGGGCATTCAATAATCACTGTTGAGTGCCAAATAGTTTTGGTTTATAAAAAATAGTAACTAGTTAAAACTAGCTAGCTAAAACACTGGCAATTGGACAAAGTTTCCAAAAATGCTGCAAGTCCCAATAAATATTTTATTTTAAAGAAAATTTTCCTTGAAATTAAATCATACTTAAATATTGTGTAATCGTTCTCAATAACGTATTTAAATAATATCAGTAGTGTGATGAAACAAAATAAAACTAGTTGCCGAATATCTGAGAAAAACAGGGAGTTTTATAACAAGTAATTCGACCATATTTTTAATTCGTGCCCGCGCACCTAAGACTCACGTAAGTTCATGTTAAAATCGTTGACATTAAAAGTTCAAGATGGCGACAAGAAACGGTAAGTACTAATGTCTCCGGATATTCCGTCCCCGGCGCGTCGGTTCCCAGCGCACGCGCAGCGCAACAAGATAATCGGCGCGGGCGCTCGCATTGTGGCCCTCGTTACACCCTCGTTATTCAATTCAGCGACGCGTCTTGTTCCATCCCACGATCTAATTCTGTGGCCGCTCTCGGAAGATGGTGACGCTGATGCTCCTTTAGGTCGGCCATGTCGTTGACTTATTTATCATCGTTACTCATTTTTTGATCTTTTCAGTGGGTAGATGTTAAGATACATTTGTTTGAGTTTTTTATGTAGAAGTTGTATTTATTTGGTTGATTTGAAAGAAATGTCTTATTTTACGCTTTATGGAAATGGATCGTTTTAGTAACATTTTAAAGAAATATTTCAGTATATTTTTAACGAAAAATCACGCCTGTATCTCCCGAAAGCGGTAGGCAGACGAGTGTATTAGTCTTACGTTTCACCAATTACGTTATACATCCCATCATGGAATAGGTGGTGAGCCTATTGCCATACGCTGGGCACTAGGCCAGACTCTGAGTTACTCTTAGGAATTTTAAATTAAAAAATTCTAATAGTACTTGACTTAGGGATTGAACCCAGGACCTCTCGCTCGACGGGAAAAATTAATCTGAAATTCATGTTCGGTTCGTAGCTTACAAATACAGTTCCTATACGAAAGATTATTATAATGTATTGAATGGTAGATAGTTACTGTCATTTTGGATTTTTATAAAAAAAATCACTATGTATGAATGTAAACAATAACTAGGACATTTAAAATGATGACATCCTGAGAAATAAATATAAAAACTAAAATTTGAATTTAAAAATCACTGCATGCTTAAAGTTAACCTCATTGACTGTTTTAAAACGTTTTAACTGGTCTCTTCATACTGTATGAATCTAGACACTTAGATATGTAAATGGAGAATAGGATTAGCTAATTTCGTACAACAAATCCTAGCAAACAGTTTCGCAAAGGGTAACGATCTTCATTCGCACGTCCCAGTACTAAACCATTATGTCGCACTCTGCAAAGAAACGAAAAACGCAAAATAAATCGTAAGCAACAGCACGGCCTTTACAACTAATGAGGCTGCGAAATTGACGTAAAATAAAAATATAAACAGCATTAAGCCCACGGTGGTCCCATATGAATATCAATTTGTTTGCCTCCACGACAACGTCATTAAATTAGCGTCCAAATTGAATCACAACTGCGACAACCTTGCCGGTGCGACGTCCCGCGAAACTTTTCCTCCTATTAATTTACAAAACATCTCCTCATTATCCATCACTCAGAAATCAATCTTTTGGCCCTAACGTCAAAGCTCAAATTCCTCCACGGGCCCCGTAAGTTTGTTCATTATTTTTACATGTCATTGTGCAAGTGACATGAGAGAAAGCGACTTAAATAGAAACTTTAAGGCCGCGGATTAGGGTCGCTATTCGTATTAATACACCGCGAGGGTGTATCTGGTGAAATTATGATGCAGTCTTTATTCGTGAGCCGTCGGGAGCGGTTGCAGTAATCACCGCGTATCTCCATCCAGGGGTGGGTCGTGAATAGAGCCCTAATGAACTGGATTTAGGAGTTTTTGTACCGGCGACTCGTCAGCTCGGAGGTGCAGCCGAGCAATTATGATGGACTAAACAAACGTGGCTCGACTTCTACATGCGCTGCCTTTCAATTACTGAACGTGAACGTAACTATCGAGCAATTTCGCTCGGTAATTGCGTTTGTGAACGTCCTAAGTACTCGAGCGATTCGATACAGGTATTGCGAGTCTTAAGCCGGCGAGCGGTCAGTGATCGATCTGGAGTGCTCTGGCCAGATTGATGGGCGGTTCTAAGCCGTAGCTGGAGCCTCCATTATGTTGGGAATCGCACCGTGTCGACCTCCTCGGAACATCCAATCGTTCTTAATCTTCTTAGTGCGGAGCGAGCGGAATTATTTGGTATCTAAGCACCTAATATGCTTTGATATCGTAATAAAAGGCTTCGCCAATTGTTGGGGACGAACTTCAATAGCGTATTATTATGTAGGTATATTATTCGATAGTTAATGGTATCAGGCGTTACTTTGCTCAAATCCATTGTACTATAACGAATGAAGATAATTTTAGCAACTTTGCAGACTTGCTGGAGAGCTTTTGTAGTCTTCTTACTCCGATACCGGGTTTTTAGGTAGAAACACCCTATGAAAATTACTGAATCATAGGCTATCGCAAATTTATGATACCTACATACCTATACATATTTTTCACGTACAATTGTACCTACCCGTCTAGGAACGCGAACGTACACAAAATATTGCAAAATCCGTACTTAAAATAATTGCACAGTTGGATCAGAATCTCGCTCTTAGGAAATGCTCAGACATTACCACGATTCTCCAGCATTAATTGGTGGCATATGTATGATACGTTATTTCAATGACAAAACCATGGCTGGTGAAATGTAGTATAAAGCAAGGTTTTAAAATTCATACAAAACAAAAATAGCAATAATAGCAGTAATTCTAAAAGGACTAGAAACGAGAACATTAAATATGGAAATAAGAAAATAACAACAGAGAAAAATAATTCTTCGTACGGTGTCATCGATCGGACAAGAAATACCAATTCTACCTATTTGGGTTGCCCTAACTTCGCAGCTCGATCTAGTTGTGTATCGGGATGTAGGTCATATTAAGTTTCACCAAACACGTTACTCGACTTTGAAACTGTTGGATATAAGTACGTGACATAGGCATTTATATGGCGCATCTATACTACCTATCTGCGTGTATATGAAACACATGCATACTTACGTACACACGGTTTCTAAACAACGCGCTACCAAATGACTTTAGCGACTTGGTAACTTTCATGGCAGTGTAGGCTTTGTGGCTGTTGTTTTAGGGAGGCTATTCGAGTTTAGTGGTTGGTAGCGGCTGTAAAAGATGATTCTGTTCTTATTTATTTACGGCGGTGCGGCGAGCGAAGTGGAGCGAAGATGATATGAATGATAAATGACCCTCCGAACGCCCCCGCGCACCTCAACCCTCATTCGCACGTGAACATACGGGGTTCTCGGTGCCATGGACGAGAGAGTCGCTGCTGTTTGAGGATAATTGTATTTGTAGTTAAGAAAGCGTGCCGAATTGGAAATTTAGAATATTATATTAAGTACTTACTGATGTAGATTCTAATGTCTATCATGCTCTCATTACGCTCTTCATATTCTTGATTTAGGTGTTAGTAAAAACGAAATAAATAGTCGAACAACGATTAGGTAGCTTTTAGAATTATAAATCACTTATAAATACTTTATTCTTTAGGTTTTTATACTGTAGCTAACAATAATTTACTTAATTAGAAATCAAATTAGACCAAGGAATTTGATGTAAAAATGTTGTGTTTTTCCAAGAAGCGGTCTATAAATTTAGATTTTACATACTTAATAGCCAAGACAGTTTAAATTGGCCTTCTCTCGATCGTAACTAAACGGTCTTCCCAATAGGTAATAGCGATAAAACACCGGCGATCAATCTCGACGTCTAGCCGAAGTCATCGGAGCCAAACGGATTTTCTCAAGCCAATAGCCGTGCATCAACATGCGTGACGCGCCGCGCGATTGGCCAACTCTTTTTGTTTCATTTTGGAATCCTTTGTTTTTATTGGTTGACACTTAGCTAAGACAAAAGGGGGGCTCGCATGTGTGCGTACGATCCACTGCGTTTGTGTGCGTTAAGGAGTTGGGTTTCCTGCACATAACGGCCCGGCGTGGGACGGGTCATGTCATGTGGGTAGAACGTGCTCGGGGTCTTGATTTTGATGTAGGTACGGACGGCCCTCGTCCTGTATGTAGGATGGAGTGGACTGTTTATTTTTATTGAGTAGGATTGCGCTCTTTACATTGAGTTTCGTGATGTATTTGTATGTGTGCACTGAGGTATGTAGAGTGTTGGGTGGGCAAAATAACTTTATTATTCACATTGTTAACGAAAACTAACGTCATTGGTATAAAAGTAGAAGGCGTATTTGTACTAAGGTTTATGTTTTAAGAGGACAAACATTTATGTACGTTTTCGACTTCGAATAGGTACATAAATGGCTAACGTACTTGGATTGAAATAATTCGAATGGATTTTGAGCATTTCATTGATGTAACTAGTCTTACAATATTGTTTAGTATCAACTTAGCTACGAATTCATTTACGAATTTTGAATGGTGTCGTGTTTGACGATCGAAGTCACAAAACTCGACTAAAAATGACACAAGTTCATCCACAGACGGGTCGGATGATTAATGATTTAGATTGTTCAATTAAACACCCGAGGGGTGGGCAGGTGGGTAGGAAGGGGTTGGCTACATCTTTGCCCTGTTACAGACAAAATTATTTAAAACGAAATCAAGTTGTGATCTGGTCAAATTTGATATTTCCTGAATTTAAAATAATTGACTCGACCAACGCAGCATGCGTTGGTCGAGTGGTTGCATGCGTTACTGCTGATCGAAAGGTCCTGGATTCAAAGCCTAGGTTGAGTACTATCAGTTTTGTTTAACTTGAAATTCCTAATTCGGAGTTTGGATTGCTGTTCGGTGTATGTTAATAGATTCACCACCTATTCCATGGTAGGACGTAAACGTAACTGGTAAAACGTGGGAGTGTACGCTCCTCTGCTTACCTCGTCGAGGATTACGGGCGTGATGTTACATTTTGGAAAGATAAGATCAAAAAGCTCCAGTTCAGGCAGTATGTTTAATAATTGATATCCAACCGATAGTCTGCACGCGGCTGGGCGGCAGACAAATATATATTTTGGAAATAACAAGTAGCTCACATCTTTGATAATCATATTATTTAGTACAGGACATAATTACTTACAATGATGTATTTATAAAATATAATGTATATGCTTAATAAACTAGAATTGTATGGACCTAGAACTTGCATCAGCAGACAGTGCGTAAAAATGCGTAGACATGTTTCTTTACAAGTGTACTGACGCGAGTTATAATTACATAAGTACCCATGTATCGGGTAAAACTAAACACAGACATTTTGATGTTACTAAACACAGACGTAAGATCCTAAGACCTATGGTCTTTACGCATGAAGATATTTCGGTCTCCGTACTCTCTGCCTACCCCATATAAGAGGATATGTATGTATGGTAAATACGTATAAGTGGATACTGTCTGCAAAAAAATTTGAAGGCGACAATTGTGAACATTAATCGTCTACAATCTGTTACCAATACTAGAGGTAATTGATCTTAATGAATAGCCATAAAAAACTTATTATTTACTTCAAAACATCCTGGAAATTAGAAAAGTAACATAAACCACGTCAAGCGCTATTTCTCAGTAAGCGAGCCAGTAAACTTGATCTGGAATGTACACCTTTAGAGTCTGCGTAGGTATTCCGCAAAGAAACCCAGTTCACTGCAAAGCGTTTACTTATAACTGCGTCTTACGAGCGGTTAACTTTACTCTACAGTGTTTAAACACAGGTAACTCGCACATAAGTCATTACTAAAGTACTTTAGAGAAATTATAAAACAGTAAATTAAGGTTGGAAAATAAAATGTGTTGGATTTAAATTTGTTTATTAATATCAACAGCTTTGGTATGTGAAGTTTGGTTAACATAGTTTTATCGTATACCCGTAAAACGTAACATCACGCCTGTAATCCCCGAAGAGATGGGAAGAGGAGTGTAGTACAATCCGACGATTCGCCAGTTACGCTTACGTCCCGTTATGAAATAGGTGGTGAGATTATTGCCATACACTGGGCACAAATCCGGTTTGAAGTTTCAAAGTTACCAAGCATCTTAAACGAAATGTCACAGAAGTTTGGCGACAAAATATAAACGGATTTGACTTTATATTTAATACTATATTGTGGCATTATTGCGCCATTTATTATATTCCAGCGGAAGGGATGGGGTTGAGTTCGCGTTTAATGGACGTTTTGTTTGGGAAAAACAATTTTTGACGATTTTCGCTCAAGCCGACCGGAAGAGAATGATTTTCACAGGATATTTTAATGCGTTATTGTAATTTTTTGAAATTGTAAACGCATAAAGTTATTGTCGCGTTGATGAGCTAGTGCTGAAATTAATGACGTCAGTAATTACAATGACATTAGTTAGTGAAGTCGATTAACGCTGCCATAATTCGGGTGTAAAATTTGTAATTATAATTAGTATATAATTGCATAGGCGTCGTCCATTTAACGATAGTTATGGCATGTATATCTATACGTAAATTGTGACACGCATTGATTTTTTAAGGATATTATTGATAAATCAATTGTAAACTTAATCATTGGTTTACAATGATAAAAATGTTACACTGACTTCAGCGATGTTTCATTAATATGTTTGTGCCAATTTTGTATATCAAGTTCGTAGTTCTACCGAATTGTGTCAAACGCACATATTAAGGTACTTCAGGAAAAAAGATGTACAGCAATTATTACAATGATTATCGTCTGGTTGCATCAGTCTACAGCTGGACATAATCCTCCTTTATGAGCGCTCTCGTGCTGTATTCTCGGCTCGCCACATTCAGATTCTGATAAATTGAGAATAAGCCTCGTAATAAAAGCCAAAATGATATCTACGTAGTGTCTATTTTTAAATCTTAAGGCCATAGCCATAAACGATACGTATTTTACGACCACAACCTATTTAATTTATTTCAAATTTGGAATGAATTTATTTATCGAAAACACTCAAATGAAACTATACAATAAAAAAAATCATTGTACCCTTTTATCCTTTCACTATTGGAACACTGAAAAAATATTCAAAATACTTAAATTAACTTCATGATACCTGATTCACCGTACTACATGAAAAGATGCAGGAGAACATTCTGGAAAATAAGTCTTTGAGTAAGAGGCTTATATTAAAATGATAGGGGTGATTAAATTGAGGTCACAGCTTACGACACCTATTCACATAGATATATTTTAGACCTTATACCATCCAGTCTTCACCACTCACCTGACTCAGGGGTGGTTTCCACTTTACAGTGTGGTTTGCGCTTTGTACAGAAATCATTAATTATCAGCCATCTAACCCACCCTCCGGCCGTTGACTTACCCTTGTAATTCATTACCATACCCCAAATAGTACGTTAGTCCAACATAAATTGGTATTTTAAACATTGTTGGATTTTTAAATTCTTATTTTAAAAGTTGCCTTTAACAATAACGTGTAGATCTTAATATGAGTATTAAGATGTAACATCGCGCCTGTAATCCCCGAAGAGGTAGGCAGTGGAGTGTCCCACTATTACTGTTATGATATGAGTATTCACGTTGTTTATCTTTTAATATCTCTTGAAAAGTTATGTCTGTAATAAATTATAGTACAAAATGGTTATTATTAGTATTATAAAATACTGACCTGTTCACTAAATTATGCAAATACAACAGTCATCTCAACTCATTTAACTCTAACTCCAACTTCGAATACCTAAGTTCTGGATGAGCTGCAACTTGAACTCGTCTCTAAAACCTGCGCAGTACTAAGCATAGCCGACAAATTTCTAGAGCTTTCGATAACCTGGAGAAGCTCGATAACCTTCCGCCGAACACTGACATTGACACGTCTCCTGCACTCGGCTGCGGCTGATGGTGCTCGCGGCCCCTCTTACGGCTCGAGTGCCATCTGCACATTCATGCCTACACAACACTAGCCACGTAACACACTTGAGACACTTGGGCGAGTTGCTCCCTAGGCCAAAATAACCTATGTATAGAATGGAGTAACAGGCGTAGCGGCCTAAACAATATTGTTATTATATCGCCATGCCAGGTACCTTACGGGGTAGGCAAAGGGAAGTACGGAACGCAAAGTACGGAATACCTAAAAGTATGGTCCTTACAGAAATGATTTGCTTTTCCTACGTATATTCATCGAATTTATGAATAAAAATATAAAAAAATGTAATTGTTATTTATTATTTTGATATTAATTGCCTCGTTGGTCGAGCGCGACTGCTGATCAAGAGGTCCTTGGTTCAAATCCTGTGTCGACTACTTTCGGATTTTTCTAACTTAGATTTTCTAGTAGAAATTTTTGGTAGTGTCTCGGAGTCTGGATTCGTGCTCGGTGTATAACAATAGGCTGAGTCCTTATTCCATAGTGGGACGTAAGCGTAACTGATGAAAGTTCGGAAGATCCCCAAAGAGGTAGACAGAAGTCTAGTATATTCACACGTTTCACCAGTTACACTTACGCCTCATCATGAAATAGGCGGTGAGCTTATTGCCATACAACGGGCACAAATCCAGACTCCGAAGCCTTACTAGAAATTTCAAGTGAGAAAACCCAATATTATTCAATGTCAGTACTCGCGCTTACACTTCACCAACGAGAAATGTAACATTACACCTGTAATCCCCGAAGAGGTAGGCAGAGGAGTGTAGTACACTTCCACGTTTCACCAGTTACGTTTACGTCCTTCGACCAACTAGACAGTCCATATGTGTTATTGACTATTTAAACAACACACGCAAAATTAATACGCGTTACCAACATGAAGAGCGTGTCCCTTGTATAGATCTCTGAACGATTAAATAAAAGCAGATTATTTTTGCCAATTGTATTTACTTATAATATAAGCCGGGATAATGAATTGATAGCGTGCGGGGTGCCCGGATGCATTCATGCATTCGATGCATTAGCGGCGTTTCCGGGGCCTCCCTACCGACCTCCGGCTTTTTTGGTGTACCCACTAGTGATGTGATACACGACTGTTTATTTTATACATAATGTCTCTATCGAAAACATCGAAAATGTATGCCGTATACGACAATGTTAGATACTTAGATGAATGGTAGAAATACAGCCTATAAGTATAGTGGATTGCCTTCCCTTTTGTGATTGAACTGTAAGTATACATGACATAGATAAGGACAATTCGATTAAAAACATTAAAACAATTTATAAATTAAAGTGACGCTCTGTCTACCTCGTAAGAGACTTGGCGTGATGGTGTAATAATAAAAATACTTATAAATGATTTATGAGATTTATGTACAAATAATTTAGGTCCACACTAAAGTGGAAACATAAATAATGAACAATTTTCGAATTAAATTTACAAATTTTGTGTGAAGGAACCCGTAAAGAAAAACATTCAAATATTAGCAGCAATTTGTCATTAAAATATTTTCAGGGTTTAAATATACTTTTTGAGTTTCCGAGTCGCAGTGACGCGGGTAGACCTTGCGATAGAAGGGTAGTGTTTCCTGTTCCTGGGGGGAGGGGGTGGTCTTTGTGTTGCGATAACCGGAAGCGGAGGGCTCCGAGGACGGAGGGTAATGTCAACTGTGAGGTATTTTTAAGTTTCTTCCCAGAGTGCTGATTACTGAGGCTACGTTTATGGGAATTTTTAATGTGATTCCTTGACGATATTACGAAATGCGGGAGACATTTCAGAGTTTCGTTTTTTGGTCATTAGGTGCACTCAGGTCGGAGAAATAAGATTAAAATTACATCCGTAGATTTCAAGTTTACCTTTTTTTTCGTAGTTACGCTATTAATAAAAAGCCTTGATTGTCCTTAATGATATCATCGTAGTAAATTGAGATTGATGAAATAAATTGCAAATGAAAAATCATCTGAAAGTATTCCATAATTTTAAATTGACTGCACTTTAAAATACTGCAACTAAAATACTGCAATGCAATACGTAATAATTTAAGTAATTATGACTTAAAATTGATCGTAATTCTACTACAAGCGACACTAAGATATCATCACTTGTCTTATGATATTACCAATTACAGAAATAAAATACGTCGAAGAAAACCTATTCTCAGGAACACACTGAAGTGGGCCAACTAATTACAACAACAGTTATCCCCAAGTCTCTAACTGCATACCGTTATTACAGACATTTTACACTCGAGCTCGCGAGACCGTTGCTGTGGTCGGCAATCAGCTAAATGGCCGCTCTTAGCGCGAACAATAATAATTTTTAGTTGCACCGAGCGTCGATAATGGCGACAATTTCCGACGATTAGCGACCGATGACGGCCGATTTGCAGGACGCTTGTAAAAATGGACCCAATGACGCACCAGAGTGGCCACTCGCGCCGACTCCGGCCCGTTCTGCACCAAGCTGGATATTTACGCTGCGACGTTTCTGTAAATGTACCCTTGGATTGCGTTTGGAAATCGATGAAACGTTTCTTCGTTCGTATTTTCATTTAGTTTTCCTGTAAAAATAGCCTATGAATAAGCAGTCACTATTAGCTGCTATCGCTCCTGGGAGCACTCGGAGATTCGGACAGGACCGTAGGAATAGGATTGTTGGTGATAGTTCAGTTAGTAGCAGATTGTAATAATAAATTATTTTGTTCAAATCATGTGTATTGTGATTATATAAAAAAAATGCAGCACGGAAAAAATTATGTGTGTAAAAGTGTGTATATGTATTAAAAATTATGTACATAATGTTGTAAAAGAATGAGGTCAAATTTATTTTTATATTAAAAAGCATGGCAATCAGGCAATCGACCTATCACCATTTGCAACATCAGTGGTATTACCAATGTGTTGCTGTTTAACGCTACGTTTGAAGAACCCCATATAATAGCGTAGTACCTTAAACACCTCTGAAGAAAGCTCATTTTCATTCAAGCTTTGGCATTTCGTACGTGCGCAGTAAGAAGCTGCGTTCGAAAATCATCGTTAAGGACTGTCAAGAGTCCAGGTGGACGGGACGGAATTTAGTCCTATTTATGTATATTCTCAAATATAACTCGGTTCAAAGAAAATACCCTCATATTTAACAAAAATTATTTTAAACACTATATTCTTACCGTC
>DVOY01000204.1:0-13211 GCA_018237585.1 Apyrrothrix maculosa | reverse complement strand
GATACTAAGCCGCGACACAAAAAAAAAACTATCGCCATCATAACGCAAACATAAATAGCACGCACACAAAGAAAAATATAGCAATGTATGCAAATGGCAACAAAGGTCATTGTTATTCATTCAATCATACCCCAGTCGAACGAGCTCTAAACGTAAAACTTATCAATGCTACATCTCTGCTGTTCATTGTTCTCATTGTTTGCAAATAATTAAGCGAATTGCAAGGGATTTTCCTTCAGAAATAAAAGCAAAGAAATAAACGTCTAACAACATACCAGTATAGGCAAAACACTATATTATTTTGACTGTAAAGAATAGAAAAAATAATATAATAATGTAGCCAATGACATTCAATGTATATCGACGTAAAAACGTTGCTCAACTCACGGAATATTTTCCTTGAACACACAAGCTCCTTTCCCCTCTCGAGCTAAATGCCGATTCGAATCATACGAGACTTGTAACAACAAAAACGCAACGCTTTATTATTTTATGTATAAATAAAGTAATTCTTCAGTATTAAATCCGGATGTAGAAATATTCATATGCTTTAACAATTGTACTAACGAGGTAGAGTCATCTAACTTAAATTTGTAGTTATCGAAAACTGTTAATGATAACCATTTTTAGGCAATAATTAATTTGCGGTGTACCGCTCGTTATCACGCCTAATTAAAATAAGTAATGACTATTAAAACTGCATAATATTAAAAGTTACATCGTAGCCTTGGCGAAGTCCGACAGGGTATTCCCCAAAAACTAAACTAGAACCATCAAATAGATACGTTATTTTCCTATTCAGTCTATTTTATTCACCTAGTCTATCTTAGCCACACCGAATGCGTCAAAAAAAATTTGCAAGCTTTTAAAAAAATGTAGGGCAGACTACAATTTCCTAGCTTTATTCCCAGGGCTACCATACATCATTAAACGTCATGCTGTAGAAACTAATTTATTAATGGAGCGAATTACTTAACAAGAACTAATTTATTAATTAAATATAAAAAAATGTATTTAGCCATAAAGCTTTATTATTCCAGTAAAATACCTACTACTACGTACCATATTGTAATAATTACAAAGCGATAAGGTTCGGAAAAAGTGATAACAAAATTCGAGAAAATTCTTCACTTAAGAGATATAGAGTTATTTATTAGCGGATTGTAACCGCAATTGTGTAAAAATGACATCATGAACAAATAAACAATATACATATACGCCGTGTGTTGGAGGAGCGATCTTTGCAACATGTAACAGCAAAACCACGACGATTTTATAAATTTAAAACAATGCTTGCTGTGTGTTTTGGAATCCGATGCAAAGAACAAAACGCACGCAATTCGTTCTAGATTATTCCTCGTCAAAAAAATGAATATTTATGCATTTCCAATAAGAGTACAACGGCGTAACATCACGCCTAATCCCCGAAGAGGTGGCAGAGAAGTGTAGTACGAATAAGTCGAATAAGGGTCCTGTTAAAATGTATATATAAAGAAAACATGTGTTGCCTACACCAAATATACATTATATTAAAAAAATTGAATACTACTATTACATCTTAGTAATGCTGTAAAATGAAATTACAAAATAAAGGAACAAGGAAGGTGATTCAAAAGTGACCACAGTAAACAAATTAAAAGGACATCTGAACCGGATGTGGCATAATATATACCGTACGATTAAACGTATGTCCGATTTAAGTTTTTTAGCTTATCGGTCGATTTGTTATTTATAAATTGAAAAAATAAATACATTATCTAGATTGATAGAAGTAGGTTTTTTAATGTTTTTATCTTAATTGATACTAATGATTACGATAACCATCTAGAATATGACACGTAGCGCACATACGACCGAAGTTAGCATCTATTTTTACGCGCCTTAACTTTTACGTAAATTTCAACAGACATTCGACTTTCAAACTTACTTTTAAATTTAAAACACAAGTCTTCTGGCATTTTCCAACCATAATGTCGATAATGTGACAAGTGACAATATGATAAACAAGATTTCTATAAATACGAAAAGCAATGTTTAAAAAAATATCATAAAAAAAAATTGGATAAACAGATAACAATAAATTCTTAGAAACAGACTGACTCACGTACAACACAAACGGCAAGTCGTACTAACAGAACAGTACGCTCAAGTGACGAAAATAAGGAGTTGCAAATTAAACATAAATATAAAAAGTATGCTAAATTTCATTTGTGATTGGTGCGAGTTTGGATCCGGGGATGCGTTTGGTTACCTCTTTGCGATCGGTTGGGAGCGGTGACGGGAGGCCGATGTCGTTATACGCAGCGGCGGCGGCCGTGAGCGCGCTCGGCAGAGACGTGCGGCGAGCACCAGAGACCAACATGATGTACGACAACCCCCACCACGTCAGTCAGCACCAACGCCACCGTACCGTCTGCCGCACCGCTCTCTATGCACTGCATAGATTACAAACTGATAAGATAACGCACGATTCCTTTGTATTATTGTATTGTGCAGACTGAAATTTTAATCCTATGGCGTCTAACACCTAGCAGTGCCCACTTGATGATTGACGTTTCGTCGATAGCTTAACAAGAAATTAGTAATGATAATGTAAGAAACGTGGAGAAACACTTAAGTGATCGTTTTAAGTTAAACCGTGTTATTAGACGTCCGCTATTCTTCTATTATTGCCGTGTTATTCAATATTTCAACAGCTCTCAGTAAAGCAACCTAATCGGTGCTGATGAGATATTACGTCATCGGAACGTTACAGTTGTTTATTGTTTATCGAAAGTTGCAAGACTCTTTATGTAAGAAGCGTAGCGAAGTTCAAGTTTGAGAATACATTTCGGCACAACTCGTAAACAAACTGGAAATATGTTTGTGAGTCGTCGTAACACAGTGTGCTTTCGGCGAGATTCAACAAACAGGAATCAGATTGCATCAATGCAAAAAGTAAACGTTAAAAGTAATGGACAAAAAGGAAAGTAAAGCATAAAGTAAAAAGTGACAACAGTTAGTCATAGTGTTTTTTATGAACCACTATCGAATACATGAGTATTCTCTATAGCAGAAATATATGACATAGAGATATGAGAGCGAAAGTATAAACAAAGCGGTGTGCGAGTACTGAAATATTGAAACGTTTCAGTAGAATCGACGAGAGCGTTGCTCGTCCAAATATTTGCGGAAACTAATTAACCCTTGCTTCTTTGTTGCGCAGATACGGCAAGAGAGTATATAGATGCAGTTTCTTCTGCCTTTTGTACTCTTTATGTACATGCATTTAATTCGAAATTAATGAGGTCAGTAATGACAAGAAAAGTAAACGTAACAGCACGCCTGTAATCCCCGAAGAGGTAGGCAGAAAAGTGTACCACACTCTCACCTTTCACCAGATACGTTTACGTCGCAACATGGAATAGGTAATGAGTCTATTGCCATACACCGGGCACTAATCCAAATCCGAGCCACTACTAGAAATTATATTTTTTAGAAAAATCCAATAGTACTCGACTTGGGATTTGAACCCAGGAGTTCACGATCGGCAGCAGCGCTTGCAATCAACACGACCAACGAGGCAATCAAAAAAAATATTTTTGTATTATGATTGTGCTGAAAGAAAATCTTTTCAGTTTGGATAAAAATAGATACATATCTGAACGTTCAAATGTCAGTGATTAGTGTGTAACGAAGAAGTAATACGAAGCGCTCATAGTCCGGACGCGTTTGTAGATTAAAAGCGCTATGTAAAGATAAGTAACGCCGGGCGCGGACGGTACGTTAACAGGTGACAATTGTTGAAAAATTTTCACGAGCATTTTCCTGGTTAAAAGCAAATGCGTTAAGCTATCATTTATCTTTTTTTTCTACGCAATGGATTTATTTATCTTTAGGCTGGAAGATTAACAACTTATTATGCCCGAATGAAATGTTGGTAAGTTTAATACGGCTAATATTTCACAATGGAATATACTGAGTGTTTGCTCTGATTATGAGAGTAATACAATATACGGCGGAGATAATGCCGTGGGACTCGGATTAAGTGGGTAAAATTCCGTTATAAATCACAGGCCGATTAACAAAACAAACGCATGCGAAATAGACTCCACGTAATTGTAATGTTTGTGTGTAAGTGGCTTAACATCTAAGCTGAACAACATTGCGTCATAGCGGCGCTTATTACGTTACAGAAATATCGCCGAATAGGATTAGATTGGTGTTGATTGCGTTGTGCCAGCGTAATCAACGTTTAGCGTATTAGCGAAATATATTTAAAAACAATTATCCTTAACCTTATCGACAGGAAAATATATATAAAAATTTTGATATACACTACCGCCCTTATCTCTGTAATGACATTAGCGAAACTAACGAAATACAAGCCATTGTTTCGATTATGAAGATATGTATTGCTATTTTTTCCATATTATTTGAATGGGGCGCTGATGGATTAACATACAAAACATGACATCGCGCCTTCGAAGGAGTAGCCAGACAAGTGTAGTATTACCACTTTTCGCCAGTAATGTTACACAACCGCGGGTAATGAGGGAATGAGCCTATTGACACATACAGGGCACAAATACAATTGTTCCTGATTCATACAACCTGGAGTTATTCAAGACAAACAAGGCACTTTCTAGGCAAGCGTGTTACATTCTAGGCTCCGTCCCGCTTTGAATCAGGTGGGATAGCAGTCAAACGTGAGCCTATACCTAAGAGAAAAAAAATCCAAGCTCCGCGCTGTTACTGGGAGTTTGAAGGTAAGAAAAATGGATTAAAATAACGACTACAAGTGTGTAGAGTGTCTGTATAGAGCTATTGATATAGCATTATGATAGGTATGCCAGCGTGCGAACGACTACCGTACACATAGTAGAGGCCAAGGTGGAGGGCACTAATGCGTGAGGAAGAGTGCCCGTGCATGAGGCGCTTGACGTCAGGCTATCTGCTGACAGGGAGTGACGTACGACCGCGTGACAATTTAAATCAAACCAATAATGTCGCTGACTACAGCTATTCGAGCAGGAGAGATGCGAAGATGAACACGTGACGATCAGTACAGGTCATAGTCATTAATTAAGTTATTTATAATAATGATATTTATAAGTTAGTTATTAAATTAATTAAGTTGTACCTGAAACGGTCACTATTCTCATAAAAATATGCATAACTTTACTTTGCACTGAGTACTAAATATGGTAAATACTTTATTTAGTATTTAGTACTAAATACTAAATAAAGTATTAAATACTAAATACAATTGGTCAATTGACGATATAAAAAAAAAATTAAAAATTTGAAGAGAATAAGGTGAAACTATTATGCGTACAACTGAGTGGCAAATGTTAAAGTATTAAAACAATCTCCCCAGCAACGCTGGCGACGAACCGCATCGATCTCGCTAGTACTAAATAAAATATGACCACGCCGCTCGGTCATTCCTAGACTGGATTGCGGTTATGAAGTTTTAATATACCATTACTAAGTATTATTCGTCCGTAGTCTATGACACTAAGACGTAATAATAGATGCCATAATATAATATATATTTAGAATAAATTTAATTATGTCGACGCTTTTGTTATAATGGACAATAGCCACCGAGCATTAGGAGCTTTTAACTTGCCAAGCACAAGTCCAAATATGCAACCCCACCTGTAATCTCCGAAAAGGTAGGCAGAAGAGTGTAGTACACTCCCACGTTTCACCAGTTACGTTTACGTCCTGATATGGAATAGGTGGTGAGTCTATTGCCATACACCGGGAAAAAATCCAGAGTCCGAGCCACTATTAGAAATTCTAATTTTAGAAAAATCCAATAGTATTTGACCCGAGATTCGAGCCCAGGACCCCTCAATGCAACTAACCTAGTAATCAACACGACCAACGAGGTAGTCAAGTAGTATATAATAATAATAATATCATTTTATTTCGATGTTAATTTTCCAATATCTTCATAGATATATTTTTTTTAACTTTAATTTTAGTTTTAATTATTGAATTTTAAGCAAAAATTTTTTTTTAAAGTATCATTGCTGTACAAGCCCATAATTAAATTAAATAACAAAAAATATAAAACATGTATTTTAAATACTTGTATAACAGTAAAACTGTATCGAATTAGCTTTAAACACGCACCCTGTATCATGTAGGCGCCATTCACCCTATCGCAGTTGTACAATGTTTTAAATATACATTTCGAATGGAATTCTCTGAATCATTGGAACATTGACCGAAAATATAACTATAAATTGATTTTCCACCAACACAGCGGACATGTATTCGTGCATTTTATTTGTGAATGCACACCCGGCGTAAGCACATCGGAATTCGGAACAAATGCGAATATTCATTTCGAGCAAAATCAAGACGCACCGGTTCAAGGTTCGATTATTTTCAACGGCGATCTTGTGGCGAAGATTGTCTTTCATCAGTGGTATGTTTCGCATTTTGATTAATAGTACTACACTACAATCTGCCTACCCCCTCAAAGAAATACAGGTGTGTAGTTATGTTATTAACAAAACACTCGAAACGGCGTGTTCGTCTAGTCCTCAAACAATTCACCGCACTGTTATATCATCTTGCAATTTATTTTGCGTTAAATCAACAACGTGAAGTTATATCCCGTTTTTATTAGTTTGATATAAAGAATAAGCTTTTCTTAGGTGAATTGTTTGAGGACTAGACGAACACGCCGTTTCGAGTGTTTTGTTAATAACATAACTACACACCTGTATTTCTTTGAGGGGGTAGGCAGATTGTAGTGTAGTACTATTAATCAAAATGCGAAACATACCACTGATGAAAGACAATCTTCGCCACAAGATCGCCGTTGAAAATAATCGAACCTTGAACCGGTGCGTCTTGATTTTGCTCGAAATGAATATTCGCATTTGTTCCGAATTCCGATGTGCTTACGCCGGGTGTGCATTCACAAATAAAATGCACGAATACATGTCCGCTGTGTTGGTGGAAAATCAATTTATAGTTATATTTTCGGTCAATGTTCCAATGATTCAGAGAATTCCATTCGAAATGTATATTTAAAACATTGTACAACTGCGATAGGGTGAATGGCGCCTACATGATACAGGGTGCGTGTTTAAAGCTAATTCGATACAGTTTTACTGTTATACAAGTATTTAAAATACATGTTTTATATTTTTTGTTATTTAATTTAATTATGGGCTTGTACAGCAATGATACTTTAAAAAAAAATTTTTGCTTAAAATTCAATAATTAAAACTAAAATTAAAGTTAAAAAAAATATATCTATGAAGATATTGGAAAATTAACATCGAAATAAAATGATATTATTATTATTATATACTACTTGACTACCTCGTTGGTCGTGTTGATTACTAGGTTAGTTGCATTGAGGGGTCCTGGGCTCGAATCTCGGGTCAAATACTATTGGATTTTTCTAAAATTAGAATTTCTAATAGTGGCTCGGACTCTGGATTTTTTCCCGGTGTATGGCAATAGACTCACCACCTATTCCATATCAGGACGTAAACGTAACTGGTGAAACGTGGGAGTGTACTACACTCTTCTGCCTACCTTTTCGGAGATTACAGGTGGGGTTGCATATTTGGACTTGTGCTTGGCAAGTTAAAAGCTCCTAATGCTCGGTGGCTATTGTCCATTATAACAAAAGCGTCGACATAATTAAATTTATTCTAAATATATATTATATTATGGCATCTATTATTACGTCTTAGTGTCATAGACTACGGACGAATAATACTTAGTAATGGTATATTAAAACTTCATAACCGCAATCCAGTCTAGGAATGACCGAGCGGCGTGGTCATATTTTATTTAGTACTAGCGAGATCGATGCGGTTCGTCGCCAGCGTTGCTGGGGAGATTGTTTTAATACTTTAACATTTGCCACTCAGTTGTACGCATAATAGTTTCACCTTATTCTCTTCAAATTTTTAATTTTTTTTTTATATCGTCAATTGACCAATTGTATTTAGTATTTAATACTTTATTTAGTATTTAGTACTAAATACTAAATAAAGTATTTACCATATTTAGTACTCAGTGCAAAGTAAAGTTATGCATATTTTTATGAGAATAGTGACCGTTTCAGGTACAACTTAATTAATTTAATAACTAACTTATAAATATCATTATTATAAATAACTTAATTAATGACTATGACCTGTACTGATCGTCACGTGTTCATCTTCGCATCTCTCCTGCTCGAATAGCTGTAGTCAGCGACATTATTGGTTTGATTTAAATTGTCACGCGGTCGTACGTCACTCCCTGTCAGCAGATAGCCTGACGTCAAGCGCCTCATGCACGGGCACTCTTCCTCACGCATTAGTGCCCTCCACCTTGGCCTCTACTATGTGTACGGTAGTCGTTCGCACGCTGGCATACCTATCATAATGCTATATCAATAGCTCTATACAGACACTCTACACACTTGTAGTCGTTATTTTAATCCATTTTTCTTACCTTCAAACTCCCAGTAACAGCGCGGAGCTTGGATTTTTTTTCTCTTAGGTATAGGCTCACGTTTGACTGCTATCCCACCTGATTCAAAGCGGGACGGAGCCTAGAATGTAACACGCTTGCCTAGAAAGTGCCTTGTTTGTCTTGAATAACTCCAGGTTGTATGAATCAGGAACAATTGTATTTGTGCCCTGTATGTGTCAATAGGCTCATTCCCTCATTACCCGCGGTTGTGTAACATTACTGGCGAAAAGTGGTAATACTACACTTGTCTGGCTACTCCTTCGAAGGCGCGATGTCATGTTTTGTATGTTAATCCATCAGCGCCCCATTCAAATAATATGGAAAAAATAGCAATACATATCTTCATAATCGAAACAATGGCTTGTATTTCGTTAGTTTCGCTAATGTCATTACAGAGATAAGGGCGGTAGTGTATATCAAAATTTTTATATATATTTTCCTGTCGATAAGGTTAAGGATAATTGTTTTTAAATATATTTCGCTAATACGCTAAACGTTGATTACGCTGGCACAACGCAATCAACACCAATCTAATCCTATTCGGCGATATTTCTGTAACGTAATAAGCGCCGCTATGACGCAATGTTGTTCAGCTTAGATGTTAAGCCACTTACACACAAACATTACAATTACGTGGAGTCTATTTCGCATGCGTTTGTTTTGTTAATCGGCCTGTGATTTATAACGGAATTTTACCCACTTAATCCGAGTCCCACGGCATTATCTCCGCCGTATATTGTATTACTCTCATAATCAGAGCAAACACTCAGTATATTCCATTGTGAAATATTAGCCGTATTAAACTTACCAACATTTCATTCGGGCATAATAAGTTGTTAATCTTCCAGCCTAAAGATAAATAAATCCATTGCGTAGAAAAAAAAGATAAATGATAGCTTAACGCATTTGCTTTTAACCAGGAAAATGCTCGTGAAAATTTTTCAACAATTGTCACCTGTTAACGTACCGTCCGCGCCCGGCGTTACTTATCTTTACATAGCGCTTTTAATCTACAAACGCGTCCGGACTATGAGCGCTTCGTATTACTTCTTCGTTACACACTAATCACTGACATTTGAACGTTCAGATATGTATCTATTTTTATCCAAACTGAAAAGATTTTCTTTCAGCACAATCATAATACAAAAATATTTTTTTTGATTGCCTCGTTGGTCGTGTTGATTGCAAGCGCTGCTGCCGATCGTGAACTCCTGGGTTCAAATCCCAAGTCGAGTACTATTGGATTTTTCTAAAAAATATAATTTCTAGTAGTGGCTCGGATTTGGATTAGTGCCCGGTGTATGGCAATAGACTCATTACCTATTCCATGTTGCGACGTAAACGTATCTGGTGAAAGGTGAGAGTGTGGTACACTTTTCTGCCTACCTCTTCGGGGATTACAGGCGTGCTGTTACGTTTACTTTTCTTGTCATTACTGACCTCATTAATTTCGAATTAAATGCATGTACATAAAGAGTACAAAAGGCAGAAGAAACTGCATCTATATACTCTCTTGCCGTATCTGCGCAACAAAGAAGCAAGGGTTAATTAGTTTCCGCAAATATTTGGACGAGCAACGCTCTCGTCGATTCTACTGAAACGTTTCAATATTTCAGTACTCGCACACCGCTTTGTTTATACTTTCGCTCTCATATCTCTATGTCATATATTTCTGCTATAGAGAATACTCATGTATTCGATAGTGGTTCATAAAAAACACTATGACTAACTGTTGTCACTTTTTACTTTATGCTTTACTTTCCTTTTTGTCCATTACTTTTAACGTTTACTTTTTGCATTGATGCAATCTGATTCCTGTTTGTTGAATCTCGCCGAAAGCACACTGTGTTACGACGACTCACAAACATATTTCCAGTTTGTTTACGAGTTGTGCCGAAATGTATTCTCAAACTTGAACTTCGCTACGCTTCTTACATAAAGAGTCTTGCAACTTTCGATAAACAATAAACAACTGTAACGTTCCGATGACGTAATATCTCATCAGCACCGATTAGGTTGCTTTACTGAGAGCTGTTGAAATATTGAATAACACGGCAATAATAGAAGAATAGCGGACGTCTAATAACACGGTTTAACTTAAAACGATCACTTAAGTGTTTCTCCACGTTTCTTACATTATCATTACTAATTTCTTGTTAAGCTATCGACGAAACGTCAATCATCAAGTGGGCACTGCTAGGTGTTAGACGCCATAGGATTAAAATTTCAGTCTGCACAATACAATAATACAAAGGAATCGTGCGTTATCTTATCAGTTTGTAATCTATGCAGTGCATAGAGAGCGGTGCGGCAGACGGTACGGTGGCGTTGGTGCTGACTGACGTGGTGGGGGTTGTCGTACATCATGTTGGTCTCTGGTGCTCGCCGCACGTCTCTGCCGAGCGCGCTCACGGCCGCCGCCGCTGCGTATAACGACATCGGCCTCCCGTCACCGCTCCCAACCGATCGCAAAGAGGTAACCAAACGCATCCCCGGATCCAAACTCGCACCAATCACAAATGAAATTTAGCATACTTTTTATATTTATGTTTAATTTGCAACTCCTTATTTTCGTCACTTGAGCGTACTGTTCTGTTAGTACGACTTGCCGTTTGTGTTGTACGTGAGTCAGTCTGTTTCTAAGAATTTATTGTTATCTGTTTATCCAATTTTTTTTTATGATATTTTTTTAAACATTGCTTTTCGTATTTATAGAAATCTTGTTTATCATATTGTCACTTGTCACATTATCGACATTATGGTTGGAAAATGCCAGAAGACTTGTGTTTTAAATTTAAAAGTAAGTTTGAAAGTCGAATGTCTGTTGAAATTTACGTAAAAGTTAAGGCGCGTAAAAATAGATGCTAACTTCGGTCGTATGTGCGCTACGTGTCATATTCTAGATGGTTATCGTAATCATTAGTATCAATTAAGATAAAAACATTAAAAAACCTACTTCTATCAATCTAGATAATGTATTTATTTTTTCAATTTATAAATAACAAATCGACCGATAAGCTAAAAAACTTAAATCGGACATACGTTTAATCGTACGGTATATATTATGCCACATCCGGTTCAGATGTCCTTTTAATTTGTTTACTGTGGTCACTTTTGAATCACCTTCCTTGTTCCTTTATTTTGTAATTTCATTTTACAGCATTACTAAGATGTAATAGTAGTATTCAATTTTTTTAATATAATGTATATTTGGTGTAGGCAACACATGTTTTCTTTATATATACATTTTAACAGGACCCTTATTCGACTTATTCGTACTACACTTCTCTGCCACCTCTTCGGGGATTAGGCGTGATGTTACGCCGTTGTACTCTTATTGGAAATGCATAAATATTCATTTTTTTGACGAGGAATAATCTAGAACGAATTGCGTGCGTTTTGTTCTTTGCATCGGATTCCAAAACACACAGCAAGCATTGTTTTAAATTTATAAAATCGTCGTGGTTTTGCTGTTACATGTTGCAAAGATCGCTCCTCCAACACACGGCGTATATGTATATTGTTTATTTGTTCATGATGTCATTTTTACACAATTGCGGTTACAATCCGCTAATAAATAACTCTATATCTCTTAAGTGAAGAATTTTCTCGAATTTTGTTATCACTTTTTCCGAACCTTATCGCTTTGTAATTATTACAATATGGTACGTAGTAGTAGGTATTTTACTGGAATAATAAAGCTTTATGGCTAAATACATTTTTTTATATTTAATTAATAAATTAGTTCTTGTTAAGTAATTCGCTCCATTAATAAATTAGTTTCTACAGCATGACGTTTAATGATGTATGGTAGCCCTGGGAATAAAGCTAGGAAATTGTAGTCTGCCCTACATTTTTTTAAAAGCTTGCAAATTTTTTTTGACGCATTCGGTGTGGCTAAGATAGACTAGGTGAATAAAATAGACTGAATAGGAAAATAACGTATCTATTTGATGGTTCTAGTTTAGTTTTTGGGGAATACCCTGTCGGACTTCGCCAAGGCTACGATGTAACTTTTAATATTATGCAGTTTTAATAGTCATTACTTATTTTAATTAGGCGTGATAACGAGCGGTACACCGCAAATTAATTATTGCCTAAAAATGGTTATCATTAACAGTTTTCGATAACTACAAATTTAAGTTAGATGACTCTACCTCGTTAGTACAATTGTTAAAGCATATGAATATTTCTACATCCGGATTTAATACTGAAGAATTACTTTATTTATACATAAAATAATAAAGCGTTGCGTTTTTGTTGTTACAAGTCTCGTATGATTCGAATCGGCATTTAGCTCGAGAGGGGAAAGGAGCTTGTGTGTTCAAGGAAAATATTCCGTGAGTTGAGCAACGTTTTTACGTCGATATACATTGAATGTCATTGGCTACATTATTATATTATTTTTTCTATTCTTTACAGTCAAAATAATATAGTGTTTTGCCTATACTGGTATGTTGTTAGACGTTTATTTCTTTGCTTTTATTTCTGAAGGAAAATCCCTTGCAATTCGCTTAATTATTTGCAAACAATGAGAACAATGAACAGCAGAGATGTAGCATTGATAAGTTTTACGTTTAGAGCTCGTTCGACTGGGGTATGATTGAATGAATAACAATGACCTTTGTTGCCATTTGCATACATTGCTATATTTTTCTTTGTGTGCGTGCTATTTATGTTTGCGTTATGATGGCGATAGTTTTTTTTTTGTGTCGCGGCTTAGTATC
>DVOY01000203.1:0-13212 GCA_018237585.1 Apyrrothrix maculosa | reverse complement strand
CGACCCGGGGCTTGAACCCAGGACCTCTCGGTCGGCAGTCGCGCTCTCAACCACTCCATCAACGAGGTCGTCATGACGGGCATTAAAATAATTTAAAGTAAAGTAAAAATGATGATGTGTTAAATGGTCACTTTTTGAGTACATCTTTTTTTTAATAGCAATTAATGCGTGTAACTATCTTTAGGTATTATATTATATACGAGCACCTTTCGTCTTCTAAATTGACTTCATTGGTCAGTGAATAATGGAAGAGTTGCAAACACGAGCAACAATGGGGATACTGTAACAAAGGACGTCTGATGAACAACGGAATCCAAACCAGCACATAAAAACGCTGACCGCGGCCACTAAACACCAGAATTTCCAATTCCTCAGCAGATCTTATCTCCTGATGGACAGCTGTCCTCCATTTTTACTTTCTACATCCGCCTTATTTCGACTCGGCTCGAATAAAAAGGATCACTTAAGGCTACGCAGTGAATATCTCTCAATGCTCGGTATATTTTTCGAAGCTTTCTCCTGGCGTCCTGTTTTTATCCTACTTGACTCCTAATGTGGTGAATTCATACATGAACAATCGGGATCTCAAGTGTTCCGAGGATGGGGAGGGAGGGGTCGTATTTTCTTTCTTTTACGTCGCGGGGGAGGGGGGGACCTTTGCTAAGCAGGGCCGTCTTAGCCTTCTGGAATATGTATGTTTTATTTATGATGTGCGAAGGTGGATTCGGCAAGTGTTCCCCGTTTCTGGCCTAAAGGGCGACTTTGATAAATCATTGGCTAATACAGAAAATGTCTCTTGAGTTTTCAATTTATTTATATCATTCATAACTTTACAATCATGTTAAGTCAATACCACAATCATATCTATCATATTTTGTGCACGAACCTACATGTCTGTTTGCATGGTATATTGTTATAATTCAAGGATTATAGAAGAAATAGTGTATTTATAAATCATATTTTTTTGCAGAAATGGTTGCGTTTCTACAACCTTTAAACCTACTTTAAACAACTCATTGTTATGATTACATCACAAGTTGGTGAAACATCAAATCTTTTTTATCACCGTTTGACGTTTTGAAATTGAAATAGTACGTACATTTTTCTTAGTCGCACCTATAATATTTATGTTTTACTTTGTCTTTATAAAACCTCACTGACAACTGACGCCATCGAAATAATTTCCATAATTTCCTTTGTAAAGTTCGCGTGAAAACGAGGAGAGCTCCGGCCCTGGTACAAAGAACATTGGTCGGAACAACCGCACCGCCTTCGCTGTTTCATTTACTATCTCTTATATACTCGCTTATGTACTACTGTTGGCGCAGAATAAATACACTGTAGAATTGCCTCAGATTACGTTCACTGTTGCAAATCGGTTGCTTCATTTATATACTGTGCTCTAGTAAGTTCCGAGCAGTGAATGTAAAGACTGGTACTACTTAATTAATAATAGTAGCGACTACGATTTCAGATCTCGGTTCTGGTTTAATAAGAAATATAATGTTTGGGTCATATAATATTTTTTGATGCTTTCATCTTATTCCAGCCGAGCTTGTTATCGTTGATCCGGTTTTTAGGTGTTACTTCAATACATATGTTTATGTAATTGTGTCAAAATGTGTATCATAGTCTCGAGTACTGTAAAATAGGCACTATATAAAATAAAAGTTGTTGGTGTTAATATTTTGTACCAGCTACCATCATTATACAATCCTTATTTAGTTAATATTATAATCCTTATATAAGTTAATAATATGATCCTTATATAAGTTTATCCTACGATCCTTATATAAGTTTTTAATTTGTATTGTTCTTTCTACGCGTTGTTACGTCTATGGCTATATACCACCTCATAGACCTCCACGTCTATCAGGACAATATAGTGACCAGTCGTCTCTCTCTAGTAAATCTGTTCTCCTTGTAGGTCCACCTTATTTGGCGCGTGTTACTATTACTCATTTTGATGTATGTTTCGATATATCATCTTTACGACTTTTGTGTATTTCAACATTGTTTTCAAATTGTTTGGACTAAAAATATCCGCTTTCTATTTTATTAAAGCATGGGTATTGTTTATCATAAATTTATCAGTTACAGTTAGGATCATCACGTGTGGTATTTAGAATTCGGGAACATCTTAACCCTCGTTATTAGAAACGAATTCTTATTACTTCAGGTTAAGTTTTAAATCTTATTTGCGATTTCAGCAGATGTTCGTTATGTGTTAAATATCAGGTGTATGATTATAACCGAATAAATTCAAAAATGCCTTGGAAACGTTTTAATTTACGTACAATACCAAATATTTTAATGTGTGTCTTTTTCTAGTATCACTTTATATCTCTAGTATTTCTCAGTTTGTTGTACAGTAGCCCAACACAAGAATGCATTAAGAATCTTGATACATTTTTGTATAGTTCACCATCTGAAAAAGTAAATAACGCTTGGCGTAATCGGCTCTTAAATAGGTGAGCCCCAAGACAATGGTTACGAAATGAAGATACTTTTCAAAGGGTATGATCATCATTCGTTTTCAGATTTAATCGTTACGTAATAATAGTCTAACCTTATAGCAAGGATTCAGTTAAGATCGATTGTTAAAAATGTTTACCATAGTTTAGCTAGGGGTGGCAACATCTCATCACACATTACTGAAGAGTTGTTTGAAATGAACTTATAGATACATTCCGTCACGCAATATACAGGACACTGGCACCAGTTATATCTCGATTGTATTCCTCTCAACGTAATAACATTCTTGCGAACCCATAAAACCGACTGGTGTTGTCGCGATAAAGTTAATTAATATCCCGCAAGTAGGTACGTGTGTACGTAAAATTGTGGGATGGCGGAACGGGGAGCAATTACAGTAATGGCGGAGATATAAAAGTGGAATGATAATGTAGGAGGGGCATTTGGAAGAGGTCACCGCATCTCATTGGGACACGCAGTCCTCTGCAGCTGTACAGATAAGTATAGCGCGAGCAGAGATGACTGGAGGTCGATAATGATTTAACAGAAGAATTAAAAGGTCTGCCGCTTGTAAAGTTCAAGTAACCGTTATTCGAGTGTTTATTACATAAATGTTATAATTCAATATGCTTATTTGTTGCAATAAATGTATTTGTATTTGTAAATATGATTTATAAAATATATTTTCTGGTTTGCTAGGTTTGGTGAGGTTAAGAGTTGATGATAATATAACGATATGATAACTATCTCTTAGTCAATTGCATTTTAAACGTATCCATAGTGGGACGTAAACTGGTGAAACATGGGAATATATTACACTTCTCTGCCTACCTCTTCGGGGATTACAGACGTGATGTAACGTTTCCATATTACCTAAATAACTTTTTAAACACGGTGGGTACTATTTTTAGCGACATCTGACATTGAAACTGTGCAACGATAATGGTTAATTGTAATAAGGAATGAAATAGCAGTTTTGTACTGTCGCTACAACTGATAGGGTCTTTCTACATACCTACATATATACATATTAGGTGTAACTTCCAAATAGATTTAAAGTTTTCGCTGTCGCGGGTTACAAATTATACTTAAGGATGAAATAGTCTAGGGAGATTGAAATATAGTTGGTGGTGTAGCTTTCTCCACTGACCGTGGTAGTAGTACTTAATAGGTACTTAAATACAGACGGCTTTACCAGCTGAACGTATTTATAAGCCAATTAGAAGGGTTTTTCTCCTGCATATTATAAACGGTCTGTCCCCAAAATCAATTCACGCGGACCGATTCAGGAACTGAGTCATACAGTTTCCGTTTGGCCAAACTATCAAGTGAGAAACGTTCCAAAAATGGTCCCCGCCGATATTCAAATTCGCCCCATTTGATAAGGGACAAGTAGCAAAAACCTTGCCCCCCTCATTACCATAGTCTGTAAGTCGGATGTCAGAAACTGGTGGATGGAGGTGACACTGGATAAAGTGTTAGTTTTTGTGGTAGTGGGAAATGGGAAATAAAAGGTCATATCTCACCCCCTATGGGACGTGTAACAAATCTGGTTAACGGTGCGAGTACTACATTCCTCCACCTGTAATTCAGGCGTGATTTTATGTTATATTAAAACAGTTTAATATATTGTGAAGGATTTTCGATGCAGTGAAATTAACGAACGACGATGTATCTGGTTTTTAATAGGCACCGCGACCCACGGAGATATTAGTGTTGAGAATATTCCTTCTGTAACATAGTTTTCGTAGTCAGTGGACATTTTGGGAAGATAGCGGCTTGTTGCGCAAATAAGAACTTTCAGTTTTGTTTTTAAAACAAGTGTTAAAGATTGAGTAAAACATTAAGATATTTTGAACGTAAACGTTTTATAACATGTAACACAGTTTTTTTATAAATTGCCATTTTAGTAATAAAAATTGATTTTGCTGAAAGTAAAAATTTTGTTATGCAATATTGGAAAAAATATCAGTACGATGCGACCTCCACCTCCACATCTCTTCAACCACTATAACGGAGGTGGGTACTAAAAAGCATCTTCGCGTCTGTCTCAGACGGGCCACTTGTCATAAGTGAGTGTGATAAATCGTTTCGCGACATCTAGCGGTGGCTCTGTTACTTATTGTACCCTTATGTACAAACTACCCACTTGTTCTCGTCTGTTTCATTTTTGTTTGCCACACAATTTTAGTCTTTATTTGTTAAACACTAAAAGCTAATTGTTATTTGCTTAAACGCAGAGTCAGGTTTGCAAGTAGGAAAGTCAAGGGAGACACTGTTACAAGATACGAGTAATGTTCTTGGTTATGTTGTCGTTATGATAAATTAGCGATTTAATTATCTTTTACGAACATGTGCACGAAATAACTGTATGGTCTGCTGTTTGGCTTACTGATGATTAAGTACAAGATACGTTCAATTGTTTTTTTCCATTTTTGTGGATTTTTTATCGAATACATACGTCACGTATGTATTTCCCGTAGAGGTAGGCAGAGGAGTGTAGCGCTCTCCCACGTTTCACCAGTTACGTTATACAGGTGCTTCTATGTTACACGTTTATCGTAAATTATTTATGTGTTCTTATATTTATGAACTAGAGGTTAAGCCGGAATATATTACGCATAAAATTATTCACTGACTGTTTTATTAAGTTTCTTTGCATATCACGGTTTGCACTGGTGAATCTTGTTATGGATATTGTAACTTATAACTCATTTTTTATTAAAATATATATTTTTTCTATAAAAGTATATTCTTCAGAATTTTAAACCTGAGGTATATTGAATTGTAAATAAATAATACTTGGTAGTATTAAGAATTATAGTCAGTGTATCTAAGAGGAATGAGTTACTTAAACGTTGACTTTTGTCTTTAAATTTTATCATTTAAATTTTATGTTCACCCAACACCCAATTCCTTTTCTTGACCCGTATTCCTGTTATATTAAGTCTATACTATTGTATATTATTATTCATTTTTGAAAAACTCGCAAATAACAAAACAATATCAATCTAAATAAATAAAAGTAAACGAATCACTGCCCGCAATTTTTCATCCGTTAAGTATCATCAATCTCTTGTATACACAGCTACATTATTTAGTTCCGGCAGAGACCGCTAGATGGCGCTGAAATCATTAATTATGCATACTGATGACCTGCGCTAATGAGACAGAGTTTTCCTACGAATTTTGGATCTGTAACATTACGAGATTAGAGAATACTGCTGGATAAAGAAATGCTATGGTTTGGTTTATAAGAATATATTTCCTTCTCGCACTTCATATCGTAGTAGGTACATGAGACGTGATTTAATATTATTATCGTTTATTTTTTAGTAAATAAGTGATACTTATTGCCGAAGCTATATATATTTTATCACACAATACTTTAGGTATAAATCATTATTGTTTTCTGTTATTCTGCCAAAATGATACGTACGTTTTAAAGAAAATATAAACGTTTACGAGAATTCTTATGTTTATTAAAAATGTACAATGACAGAGTAACACTTCTAAATCAATAACGGCACATAAAAACCCCCTCTACGTTAGATCAAAACATAACTTGAAACATCAGGCGCCCATTCTGTTTGTTCGATATAGAAATGTAAATATAAAGACCCAATCAGCCGTGTAGTTCCTTTGATGGACGGTATATATTGCCGTATGAAAACATTCGCTGGACGGAGGGTAGCTTGAAAATAAAATGTTAAAATAGGGTTCAGTACAACCTTTATTTATTTGAAACGATATTCTTTGAGATAATATATATATATGTCTACACTATATAAGGTTTATTCGTAGCCATTATTTCCATTCATTATTATTATTAAAATGAAAATTGTATCTGCCATAAAATTTTACGTTTCTTTACTTTTTCTACGAGATTTCCCGACACTCATGTTTTTTCACTTAAATAACATGTCTAGAAATGTAACTTTATAATTGCTATGTATTATATCTTCGGAGAGGGTGTAGCAATATTTATCTGCGTTTAACGTTTGAATGAATGTAATTCTCGCAATAAGTTAGTTAAAGATATTGGGCGGGGAATGATACCAAAACCTTTATACATTGTTATATATGAATCAAATATGAGTTACATTAACTCATTAGTCAGCGAATTCTATACGTTGGCTTAACAAAACGCGCCTTACATTCGCGCACAATCATCCCACTGGTTCTTAAACATAATACAATGTTATTCAATAAACAAAGGCCCGAAACATCTCGATACGTGATAAATTACACGCGTCCGAGCCGATCCATCTTGTTACCAAATTAGAACCCCACTCACTTTATATGCACCCTGGACTGTGGCCAGAAAGAAAAATAAAGGAAATTTATAGATTCGGACGACCAGGGCCCGTTATGTTTTATTGTTATTGCCAGGCCTTTTATATTATCTATGGTTCTGGTTATTGATAAAAATGCTCAAGGGATAGTTTGTTTTTCGTTTCTTTTTGGGAACTGGGAATTTCCGTTTTGGTCACCATATCGTTTGCTTAAGAACAGTGTCTGTAACTTAAAAATAATTGATCAGATAGTGTATTATGATGAATGAGTTTTGATATAGTCGGGAGTATTAAATTTAATTATCGGTATAAACTCGGTAAGTGTAATATTAATCACATAATAGATGAAATACACAAACAACTATGTACGAAATCTTTTAGAGTTCATATATACCCAAACTTATGTTGACGTGCAGAGGAGCAAAAAGATCTTTGTTAATTATAGCTCCATCTTCAAAAGTATCTTCTTCGTAGCTGCGACTAATTAGCTTCCGATTTCCATACGCCTCGCGCATTCCGCAAGTCGCATAATCCTATTTCTTATCTTTCCTGCTCTAATGTCTTCCAATTTGCATCCCGTTACTTACAAAAAGCTTTAACAACTCTTCTGAAGCTTCCATGCTCCCATCCCAACAAGTATAATTATGTACATGTACAGAAATTTACAATTAGAATTGCATTTTACTGTACCTATTTTTAATTTCAATCGTGTGACGAGTTATAGTGTATCGCCAAGAAATATGTTCCTGTGGCCTTACCTACTCAAATCAAGGTTTGGTTTTTATACGAGTAATTTAGAATTAGGTACAGATGATTTGATAATAATAATTAATGCTTTCAAGTATTCTATTCTGGACCCGACAATGATTTCAAGTATGTTGAACGTAACTATTATATGTAATTAAGTCACTTTTTAAAGTCATAGACAACGCTTTCTTGTAAAATCTATGTACATAAGTACGTACATGACGTACAAGTGTCTTCTCGAAAATGTAATTATTCCTCAAAGATTTGTGACTTAATTTCCAGCGCAGGGAATCTCGGAGCTTTGGCAAAAAAGCTTGCTTGAGCCGAGTCAAAGGCTATGCTAATTGCGGGGCGCTATGGTAATTAGTAGCGACCTCTGTCGACGAGTGGATAAACTGATAAATTCGACGTCTATTTGCAGAGTATAGCTTTAGGAGGGTTTATTTCTCGTTGGTTTTTATTAAGTTTTGTCTAAAGCGTGTCAGTATGTAAATAAGTAAAGTTCAAACATCACAAAATATAAGAGATTTAACTTTAAATCTAGCAAGTATCTCATGTAGGTAATGATAGTAATGGAGTACATTCGGGGACATAATTTTTTTTTTGTGAAGTTTGTTCGGTAAAGCTATAGTGGCGCAATTATTGATAATTTTGACTACTAAATTGACGTAAGTCGACACATGAACGAACTGCGCCCTAAATTTCCATTCGCCGCCAGCATCGCAACTGAAAATCACCAGAATACACACTTTGATCAAGATTTAAGATCATAACAGGTGCATATGGGTGTAGAAAAGGCGACTTAAAATCAGGATGGGCTGCATTTCCGTATGCTGTTTTTAAAAACTGTTACAGATTTTAACGCAAACTCCCATGTTTTATCTTTCCATTTCTAAACAAAAGCTCGTATCGATATCAGCCGCAGTAATTACTTCAGACTTCGCTTTCCAAATTGACAGTCTGAGATACAATTTTTAATTTTGAATATATTACGATAATTTTTTAAAAACTTTCTGTTTGCTCTTCGGTTTCGGCTTTTTTAATTTTCCATTTATTAATCCTCATCTTGACGCCTTGTTAATATATTCCGTGCTCGCGTCTAAATTGAAAAGTTTGGGCTTCAAATTAAATACTCTCTTTGATTTAAATAATGGGGATGTCCGTCGATATGAAGCTGAATTTATGATTTTTACGTTCATCTGTACCTTGGTTTTCTGTATATCGTAGAAGAGGCTTTGTATAATTATTCTGAATACATAAGCTTTAGAATATTCGTCATTGAAATTTTATTAGCACAGCTATGTTATTCGTCTTAGTGTATCTCGGCTATAATAGTCTTTGCCCATTGACCTCTTACCCGTTTAATAACTATTGTACCTGTCCAGAAGTTTAATGTTTTATTCTTGCCAGTTGTATGCTTGCTCAACGCTATCGCTTGCAACGCTGCGGATGTGATCTATCAAATAACTGTTGAATTTCGTAACATTAAAAATTTGCCGTTGGACCTAGGCCTCCAAGGTGCAGGTAAAAAAAACGTTGTATCGCCGACATCGCCGATGGCGGGCGATACGCGCAGATCGCCGCGCATAAATTTGCATTCGTTTCATAACCACTGAACGGGGGAATAAAATTAGACGCACATGCTTCGCTTTTTTAAAACGGTTGTTTTTACTTTTTTCTTTCCATACAGTCAACGGTGAACCGAAAAAGCGTCGTCTTCAACGAAATATCGTTATGATACGCTGGATGTTATTTGTACTAACCAAACCCGATACGGAATATTTTTTATTTGTACCTAAAGTTAATGTTACATCTAAATTCATATGGAAAGCTCTTTGCCTGAATGTTCTCTGCAACAGCTGACAGCTAGCTGATTTAGTCGTTGATGAAAACGACATTTGTTACCTGTGGCGTGCAATTTTAGGTTTTGAATCCAGCTCCATCTACGAGTAGCTAGCCGCTTTACAATCACGGGACTTGTTCTTATTACCATAAACGTAAAGTTACGAATTTTTATTGCCACATCCGTAATTATAATGTATATCGTAATTATTATCATCAATTAGAACTATTTGCCTGCACGAATGTGCTTCTATATGGTCATAAACTTTTTGAGCCGAATAAAACAAGAGCACGGATGAGTGGGAAGTAATTGGGTCAAGACAAAAAAACTTTGTTCTAAGGACTGTACGTGTATTTTGTTTTGAATAAATTAAATGTAATTGCTCCATAAAAAGCAAAATTTGGGTAGTAATAGTGTGTTAATACATAATTTTATTATAAGTGAATTTAAAATCATTGGACAAAAAATGAATTAAATGTTTTTCTTTCATTTACTCGCATTTAAAGTGTTACTACCTACAATCCAATAGGCAATCTAAATATCAACTGTGTGATAATGTTATGTGAATTATAAGACTATTAATATTTTTCGTAGTAAGATAAATACAAACATTTAATGAATGTCATAATACCATACATACATGTCATAAGATATGTGATGTAGCACATTCACTAATTTTAGACGTTCCGTAAGTACAGAGGTGGTCTTCCCATAGAAAAAAAAACGAGAAAAAGGAGTAAAAATCAGATGCAAAACTGGCGGCATTTTTTGATAGTGTTAAGTGTTATATTACAAGATTATTCATAGGAATGCCCAAAAACAGGAATAGTTTTATTAACTTTAAATAATAACAGAACACAGTGACCTATTCCATAGTCCATATAAGTTGGAAATGTCCAACACCGGTGATGGTCACTTGTGACTGCTGTCTGCTTGATTGATGCTGACTTGGTCGTGTAATAGATTATTATTGTTCGCTCTCTATTCACTTTTGCTTATTAAAAAACTAAATATGCAATGTAGAAAAGTCTGGAGAGGTGAAGTCCCAATCTTTTGTATCATTTTAGTAATCTGATAATAAATGAGGAGCTTCTGTGCAAAACTATGCTTTTGTTTTTGTGCGTGTGTAAAGGCAGCAGTGTAATAAAGTTTACAATCTTATTATACTAAATAACTGCTAGCTTTTTCAGTTCGAAAATAGTCACAGGGCACTGGAGCTTGTGTCAAATTCATTACTGAAAATTGCACCGTAAACCAATTACACACTTGTCTCACATGATCTACTTCTAATCACATCAGTTCTGATTCTTATATTGAGATACATTCATTTAAGTGTGCTTCAATATAAGAAATATTAACAAAAAGTAATCGGTTATAATATGTTACTGATTATGGAGTTCCAGTAGGTTGATTTTCGTTTTTGAGTTTGTTTCCTACCTTTTATTTCCACTTTATGGTGTTCGATTAAATGAAAAAAGTTATTGCTATTCTACAGATTCAAAGCGTAATTAATTTTATAGTACATATATCAAATTCAAATTCAAATTAAAGTACATAATTATGTCGTGGATAAGTTCGTAGTGTCGCTATTCGTCGGTAGATGGCGCTAATTGGTCATAACATTAATTTCGTGTTGGCTGCTGAATATATCATAAGAATCCTACTATGTTAATTAAAATATTTGTGAATGAACGCGATTATTAATATTTATAAATGTCAGTCACGAATAGGTTTAGGGTAATAAAGCTGGTTGGGTTAGGTTATGGTTATAGCGCCGTTACGTCATAGATTCATAATTTTTTTATAGATATGCATAATCATAATAAATTATTAAATCGATATTTTTTAATTATTGGAGGTTTCGTTACGAAGATGTTCCGTGCACAGTTAATATAGTATTTAATGACACTTAGAGTTGCTTATTACTGTTTTAATTATGTCTAGATGTATCTACCATTTCACCACTTAGTAAAATGTTTTGTAGGTTGTAGGAAAAGTCATCTTATAGCCCGTTTAAATATCTTAATGAGGTGTTCATGATTTTTATAGGTTCTGACTATCATCATGTTAGAATCTATGTTATGTCACTACATCGTGCGTAAAATAATTTAGTCACATACTATGTTCTATTCAATGTGGGAGTGTACTACACTCCTCTGTCTACCTCTTTGGGGATTAAAGTCGTCATGTTACTTTTTTTACAATTCAAAACACCGTGTTCTTACTTGCATAGTAGTATCTGTTGATAATACAATTTTGTAAATAAGAAATCAGACGTAACAAAACGTAACATCACACCTGTATTCCCCAAAGAGATAGGTAGAGGAGTGTAGTACACTCCCACGTTTCACCAGTTATAAATAAATCAGACGAATCATAAATAATATTAGTTTCAAGTGTACTTTGTTCATTTTAGTCTTTATTAACTTCTGCAAATATATGTGACCTATCTGAATTAGCTACTTTAATTTATATTTACCTAATACAAGTTTCATAATCAATAACCGCTTGAATTACAACGTTATCATTTGTTCGATTTTGGTTACATCAAAACCGCATTCCGTTCCCCCGGCGGCTGGCAAACAAAAATTAAGCTTGTCGAAGGCGGTTACGCCGACTACCTACACTGTCCACACATACATTTTCCCACGTCGATGCAAGAAAAATGTGAGCTCAAGTCACGGTACCGACATATGGGCATTTCGTTTCCTCATGCATATTTATAACAGCGACCCCTCAACTGCGTAACGGGCGGCGGACGGTCGTTGCTTTGTCACTGATACGAGTGTTCGGCTTCCAGATTGTATGCTACTTTCTGTTCAAACGACCGAACTCGATCTAACAAGGTTTTGTCAGTGAACGAATCTTAATTGAGTAGAGATAATCCCAAGTTATATTTCTTAGATTATAAAGAAAGAAAAAGCAGTGTTTAAGGAATTTGGGCTATGAAAATACGTTAAGAATTTAACTAATTTAATTGAATGTAATATATTTTAATGCGGTATTGGTTGTAGAAAGCGGGCATGCTAGTTTCCCGTAACACCCGCTTTACTACTAAGTAAAGATGCCGCTATACAACCGATGTAAGATTTTGCATAAAAGAAAACATGAGTTGGATAGATAAGTCGTTGGACAGAATTCTATGAGAAGAAAGCATAAGTCACAATTGGGTGGGGTTGCCATGAAAGGCGAAGAATGTAATATGGAATATGTAAGAATAATTTTAAAAAATGACTACAATTTTGCCAGCTAGACAGTAAAAATAAGTAAAAGTGGTACTAAAATAGTTTTAATTAACCCATGGTTTTGCATATTAAGGTAACAGGTCACACGTGAATAATATAGCGGTTGTTAGAAACTATTATTGTGTAATTGGCGGCTGTAAACACTGTTTTAAGTTGACGGCGAATATTTTCACGGTGGAACACGCGAGTTAATTATGGACGTGAAAAAATCGGTTCATATTCTGGGCCTTTTGGAAATAATGAGAATCATAAACTTGTGTAACAAAAGCGTGAAAGTATTTCCATATAATATACCGTATGGAGGGATTGATTTAGTCAAGGATAGCACGACTGTTAAGAACTCACAAGGTTTATTGTATGTTTCCATAAAACGGGCAAAATATTGTCCCATTGCTATGTTCTTGTAAGTTTCTATATGTTATCCGTCGCACATGTATTTGTTCCACCATAATATACAATTTAAATCAAAAGTTAATAGTTCCTAAATTCCCTGCATATTTCACACTTTGCTTCAGACATGCAACTAATGTAATTTACAAAACAATAATAATATTTGGCTCACGGACACACGGCTATCTGATCCCAGCGTAAGCTGAGACTTACTTTG
>DVOY01000202.1:0-13214 GCA_018237585.1 Apyrrothrix maculosa | reverse complement strand
ATGGTGATAGACTCACCACCTATTCCATATTGGGACGTAAACGTAACTGGTGAAACGTGGGTTTGTACTACACTCCTCTTCGGGGATTACAGGCGTGATATTACGTACTGGTATTAATTTTTAAAATAATTAACTTTCACTAGATTTACAAATACTTTAGCGTAACTTTAGCGTAGCTTACTTTTTAACGTAAAATGACGTCTCTAATACCCAAAGAAGGTAGGTACAGGAGTGTACCGCAATTCCAAAAATACGTTATACGTAGTAGTCTATGTCAAAAATGTAACAGTAACGCACATGTTAACATGATATATACTTCGAAATAATCATTGTTACACAAGCACATGATAGAGACGTCTAAGAAATGGTTTGAGTAACGTACGTTTATCACGCAAAACCGAAACAATGAGATTAACGAAATTTGTTAGAGTTATAAGTTGTCATCAAAGTTGAAATATATAATCATTTTTGCACCAGAAAAATTTCACATTCCCACGGGAAGCGAGCGAAATTGAAAATAGCCAGTAAAGAAAACGTTACGTCACGCCTGTAATCCTCTAAGAGGTAGACAGAGGAGTAAACAGCAAGTAATTTATATTATTTTCAAACTTCTACGTCTAGATTGCGTTATAAACTCAATCCAATCATAAGTAGGTAGTGTTTAATAAAACAAAACAATTTTCTAACCTACGCGTTCAGTGGGCAGACTCAAAGTGAACGACGTTTAGAAACCAGTCATCTCTCTTCATCATTCACAGCTCCCATTAATTAAAACCGTTTACCACTCATTATAAATAGACAAAACCAATTATATCTTTCACAACACAACGTGTAATGGACATATGATTTATATCGTTTTTTGTTTCAGTTGACTGCAGCACGCCGAACGAGGTGTCTTGCCTCGCTTATAACTTGCATAATACATTCAATACTGTGATTTGCGTTATGCTTAAATAATTTCAAAAGAACTAATTCGTTCGTCTTCTTCATATGCAGTATGTAGATTCAATGGAGCCGTAATATGTTTAGAGGTGCAGTCGACGCCCTGTTCGTTTAACAGTTTGGGTTCTGTCTGGCGACTGATAGTTTCTAAATGACGATATTTTGAACTTGTATATAAATATAAAGCGAATTAAATGTACTATGTATAGGTAGCCTGTAAGCAATAAATTTATTTTAAAACGTAACATCACGCCTGTAATCTCCGAATAGGTAGGCAGAGACAGACGTTTCACCAGTTACGTTTAGGTCACACTATGGAATAGGAGGTCAGCCTATTGCTGTATACCGGACACAAATCCATACTCTGAACCACTACTAGAAATTTCAACTAGAAATTTTCTAGTTAGAAAAATTATTTTCTTTGATACAGTATACGTTTATTATACCATATAATAATAGTATTGATAGATAACTATTTTTAAATGGAGGTCTTTATTTGTCTAAAGTCAATTATATTAGTAAATTATATTCTAGTAAATATATATAGCATAAGTATATAGTATAGTATAGTATAAATATATATAGTATAAGTCTAGTAAATATATATATCTAGTATATTCTAGTAAAGTAAAGTAAATTATATTCTATAACGGCTGTATTCAGCACTAATTCAAAAAATGACTCGAAAATTCTAAATTTGAATAAACTCTAAATTTGAATACAGTTCAACTCCACTGTTTAGTGACCAACTGCCGCCACGCTGCCAGAACACGAACAGGTGAAACGGCTGACCAGAGTCTAAATACTTAATCCCGCACATGCCGACCGCAAAGCTCACGGTTCCACGAGTGAAAAAAAAACATTCGCACTAAACGATAACCGCGGGGACATGTGGCTAATGAGTTTATAAACGTACGCAAACGGTCGGGCTTAATAAATAGGGATTAGTGTCAATGGCCTTAGGAAATAAGATGTAACACACACATAAGGTACGGTATTTGCAGGAATGTGTTCTATAATATCGGCTAACTCAGGGCTATTTCATTGCGAGCTAGATCCTATCCTATGGTGACCTGATTGGCTAATATAAATTAAAGTAAATATAATTATATAAATCATTCTACATTGCACACCTAGATATCAAATATAATATTTTTCCTGAACGGTAATCGAACCGAACACATCCTGTCAGCTATCAGATTCACTAACTATTGGACTAATAAACTAGATATCAAAACGTTTGAAATGTTTAGATAAGATTTCCTTAACGTATTACGATTATTGTGGTATTCGTATGATGAGATAAACAATTTAGTTTCTTAACGTTATTTCGCGGTGTGTAACTATCGTCATGTGTATATTTTGAATGCCTTTAGTTACACGAAGCGCTATCATTTCTCTTCAATATCAAGTCAAATAGAAAGCAAATGTTAAGGGACGCACGCGCGAAGGGAAACCAAGAAATACCTAGCTTGACCCAGTAAGATACTGACGGTGAGGGCTCAGAAGTCTCCGAAACCGGCGTGCTGTACGAAGGAGTGATGAATATAGAAGAAGTGCAACAGGTCTGTAAAGATATATAGCATTCGATGCCCTATGCCTCGATGCAATATAATAAGAAGAAGAACCATATCAAGTAGATGGTCAATTAAACTAGATCACTAGGGACTCATTATGACAATGCCGAGGCCAGCGTCTGTCTGATAACTCTATTGACAAAGCACAACACATATTTAGTGTCCGAGGATAATTAGTTTTAAGAGACTGAGATGGAATAGAGCCGCGATTAGGTCTAAACTTTATTTTTTAATCCATGACTTCCTTGTCTAATCGTCTATATGTTGGTGTTCATAAATGTTGATATTCGAATGTTTTCATGGGTTGCTTTGTGTTAACGGAAAATTTTAAGGAAAATGTATTCAGCAGGTATTAACAGCAACTGTTTGTGTAAGCTGTTGTTGCGGCTCTCTGTGTCCCTATATAATATCTCTTATTCTCTGTAAACGGTAAAGAGTTTCCTACCTATGTAATTTGTATCTATTTTATTTATATATTTTCCTATTCATACATTTTTGCTCCTTTAAAAACAAGTGATTTGAGAGATCTCCGCACGTGGCCATCACTTCAACTCAGTCACAATTAACAAAGTTACGCTAAAAGTTACGTTAAAAACAATTTTAAGTAGCAATCCTCTCCATATATTTGTATTCGAGCACACGCGGATACTCTGGCAACATTTGGCCGAACCGCGAAAGTGGTTCGCGATACCACTATTGTTTGACACGAACCTCGCAACTTGTCATTACCAAATGTTTTTTTTTTCAATACTTCTATACATATGGAAAAAATGGGCTCCTTATTATTACTCTTTGTTGGGTTATTCACTGATAATAATATGTTTTTTTGTATGTCATTTTAATGCTATGACATTGTATTGCGTCGTCTGTTTCTACAGGAATATATTTTAGTTGGACAGTTAATACGGGAATACGTACCTTAATTATACATATATACATAGATAGATATCCTCACTCCAGGTCCCTTACGGGGTAGGCAGAGATGTTATTTAAATATGCTCAATGTTAAAGCAATTTCAGTCCACAGATGTCGTTATTCGAATTCCGACACCGCTACTTGATTATATTGAGCTAATCGTGTCTGCTTCTTCAGTAGGCAATGAAGCGATGATGGTTTGGTAGTCGCCGTTTGTGCTTCAATTTAAAATTTATACTAAATTGTATAGGAGTTCCACGGCCACTAAGAAGCAGAACTCTTTTTTATAAAAAATTTTTTTAATCAATCTTATTTGGAGAAACCAAAATATTCTCATCATCAACCATTTAACGTTACGTTATTAAACATCGGTCTCCTTTTGCAATGAAAAGTTATAGTCAACCCAAGCTATAGTTTTCTAGTCCACAAAACCCTGATTGGCTTTAAGAAAATTATGAAGAAAATTTTATTGAGGTCATATCAGATTTTAAAAAAGTATGTACGCACATCCTTTGAAGGAACCTTTGATTTGAAATCGATTGTATTTAACTAAATGATATCAGACTACGTCTCTAGTTACTTAATAATGTATGATCAAACGATTTTTAGACAAGGAAGCAGTAGGTAAGAGGAAAATTGCCTTTTGTGTTATAGAGTTTACTTCCGGCAGCCGAGGTTCTCAATACGTCAGTGAAAGTATAGGTATGCATGAGAAAGTCCTATTGAACAGATCACATAATAAGGAAAGTGACATTTGTTGGCACAAATGTCCCTAAACATAAATTCATTTGATCGAGCGCCAAGACACCGAAAATTACGACATTAAATTTTGCAAGCATTAGGGAAAGTTTTGACTGACCACTTTTATGTTCCATTATAATTAGAACTACGTTAAGTTTTTTTGTGGAGGATTAACGAGCTTTAGTTATAGCTGACGTAGCTCTCAGTAAACTGGTGCGGTTACAGTGTGACGAGCCCTCAAGCTGTCGAAACATCGGGGAATCCAAATAAAAGTTGAACAATGGATACGCGGCCCGAATTGCAAATGACTGGCTGGCGTGGGCCAGCCGCCATGTGGGCTGGAGGTCACCCATCACTACATTCAAATTTGATATTAGAATTCGAAGGACTGGACTAATACAAGTTGCTGACAGGAAATTTGTCGTTATAAGACAAATTGTATGATAACATATTACCTAATAAATGTACATTCAAAAGATATATGTCTTAAACATGACATTCATACATCAAATTTATCGATGAGTCCCAATCATAGAAATTATTACATAGTGTACAGGATGGAGTACGAGAGGAAATAGATACTCGTATATGCCTTTATCTATGTCCAGATACGTGATCTGGCGATACATTTTAGTGTCTGATAAGCGTCCAGAGTAAAAAGTACTTACAGCTGTTATGATCGCAGAATAATACTTTATATTCTGTTATTATTATTAGTATTTTTTTTGTTATCTTGAGACATCTTCGCACACAGTGGCATTATTTTAAACTATACAAGGCCTGTGTTTCATTACCCAAACGACTAGTGAAAGATATATACAGATATGTGAACATATAAATAAATAGATCTTTTTAAAACAAGTTTAGAATATTTTTAACCATCACATCTCGGCTCGGGTGCGAATCTGACACACGACCACGTTCAGCATTCAGATACACTGTACACCACTGAACAATTGCATCGCTGAACCAACAGAACGAAAAAAACAACAAAAATATTACTATTTCTTTAATCATGCAATACTATATCCCAAAGCATCCCAGGTGCATTTTACCTTTAAAATCGAATTTAAAACAATCTTGACAAAGCAGTTGCAACTAGCAACTATTTACACCGAGTAGTGTAAAATTAAAATTGCTTAAATAAAAACTTATACGTGATAGTCGAGGCGTCGCGTTTCGTCTGATCTCGTCGGGCCAATGTTTTTTTAAGTAGTCTATTATTGAAGCCATTCAGGCCAATTGTCCTTTAGGCAACTCAATACAGCGCAACGGACTTTTGTCACAATATTTACTTTGCGACGAATCCTAACAATACAATTTTAACGCTAATAATTCTATTCAAGGCGCACGACATGATCCCACTCGGCAATAGTCAGTATTAGGGAGTTGTGCTACTGAAGACTTGTATCGAGTAACGAGAGATATAAAAATAATATAATAACGGAACACACGTTTACATAAAATGAGAGAGAAAAATGAACGTAACATCACGCCTGTAGTCCCTGTAGACGTAGGTAGACTGCAGGATACTCCCACGATTCACCTGTTAAATCATACATTCCACCAAGGAATAGGTGGTGAGCCTATTGCCATACACCAGGCACAAATCCATACGCTGATCCACTAGTAGAAATTTCAACAAGGAAGTTATAAACGTGATTATTAATTTTATGACTTTTCTTTTAGGTTAAAATTACATAACATCGATTTCTCAAATGTCACTTCACAATACTATTGAGTAAATAATATGTATTTAAATAATTTTGAGATAACGGACCCGATATACTGCTATTAGCGCCGTTCTTGTATTTTAAGTTTCGGAAATAAATGGCAATCAATCGCAATCTTACAGCAGTTTGATATTATTTTAAATTTAAGGATAGTCGCCACACTAGGGTTAAAATGCTTCTATTATTACTTTTGTGACCTTGACCGTAATCCTTCCCATTTTGACAGGAGACCCGTGTTTAATGGAAGAAGAAGGGGCCAAACACGTTGATGATGATGATAATTTCAGATTGGATGAGATTTTGGATTCAAATGTGTTGTTTATTTTACTACATGAATATATTTTTACAAACTTCTAGAATATTTCAATAGTTTTACAAAAACATCTATTATCGCTGTGATTCAAACGACTCCTATGCGTCTAATCTTTTGACGCAAGGACATATTCTCATCGATAATGTCCTTGTACTGGCAATTGTCATTCAGATAGATCGTAAGATAACATCGATATCGAATTGCAAAGTGTTCGTTTTAATTCTAATACTCGCAAATGTGAGAACGACGTATCACGGGTGCGTCATCGATTAAGAGGTGAAAAAAAACTGGCATATGGTAGCGTTAAGAACTTGTAATAACTTATTGTGTCATAAAAAAAATATTAGGCTGCATATTTGATTCGTTTGGGTTTTTCAAATAATCGTGACCTAAATGAACGCTAAACGTAACATCACGCCTGTATTCTCCAAGGAGGTGGACACAGGTGAGTACTACACACCCACATTTCACCAGTTATATTACAGTACCACTGTGGAATAGGTAGTGAGACTACTACCATACACCGGGCAAAAATCCCGAATCCGAGCTACTACAATACATTTTGAATAGAAATTTTAAGTTAGTAAAATCAAAAAGTACCCAGGATTTGAACCCAGGACCTCTCGGTCGCACTTGTAACCACTCTTATACGAGGCAGTCTAAATAAAATAATGTGTATACGTACTTAACTTAAAACACTTGGTCAGCTCCTGTGGCCAAAGCTACTCCGTTTGTATTTGACAAATCTTCCAAAGCCTATTAGTATATAAGAAATTAACCTTAACACACCATTGTTCGCTATTCCGTAAACAAAAGTAAAAACAAACACAATAGCTTACAATTATCTTGACAGAATTTATTCGACTATCAACCCTATTACGTCTAAATAGAGTTGTACTATTTAAATATCTAACGCAAATAAGTTAAAGGAATAATTACTGTCAGAGTAAAACTTTGAGAATACGAACGAATAGAATATAGACCTTATCCTTTGGTAATAGAGTCTACCACTTTGCAAAACTCCGGCAAAATGTATAAGCAAATAATTATAATAATCACCGTCATGACAAAAAGAGTGACCCCTCATTCAATGAGCGGTCATTATTCAATGTGTTTGTATGTAAATGAAATATAAGGCTGCCTACCCACGATGACACCTAAAACAAACAGAATAGTGTTTACCGTTACGTCATTAATCATACTCTATCAGTTACTAATAAATGAGGTATCTATGATCGTGATAAACTTGAATATATGTTATTTTAATAACTATAAGCTGGGTTCAAATCCCGGGTCGGGTATTATTAAATTTTTCTAACTTAGATTTTCTAGTAGAAATTTCTAATAGTGGCTCGGAGTCTGGATTTGTGCCCGGTGTATGGCAATAGACTCATCACCTATTCCACAATGGGACGTAAACGTAACTGGTGAAACGTGGGAGTGTACTATACTCCTTTGCCTACCTCTTCGGGGATTACAGGCATACAGTTACGTATAAGCTTAGCGTTTTTTGTACTCTTTTCACTTTTGCACTCTATTTTTTACTACTAGTATTTACAGCGCGCCATATGGAAGTAGCAAACGAGCAAGCAGTGCTAAAGGTTAAGTAATCAAAAACAGCCTGCAGACACTTATCTATCTGTATTGAATAACATGTATTAGGATATTTTATCAACCACCCATTCTTTTCTGGAAATAACAATAATTATTCGTTCTTACTTCTACAAGAAGAAAGTAATAGCGCTTAATGCTCCTTTGTCTAATTATCATTTACTATGTCTCATAATCAATATCTCCTAAATCGATATTCAGGATCCAGAACTATTCTTAGCATTAGCGTTTATAAATATTTTCCACTTAAAAAAATGATCAATTGTCAATATAATGTTAAAGATAGATTTCCTTCTAGCGCCGTCAGCTGGGAGCCTAAGTCATCTCGCTCGGCCTTGCCTCGGAGTCATCAGAAATGAATTAAGAATCGAACTTGACCACGGGGCAGGGTCAGGGGTCTGAAATGATTGACATCACTGACGATGGCGCTTTGTTGCCTTTTTTGCCTCCGTTGACTTTTAGTTTGTCTGCATGCAAATTAGTGTTACGTAAGTTTTATATATCTCCGGCTTGTTAACAGATGAGGCTGTTTTCCTTAAGGATTTGATACACAAGTCACGTTTATTAGCCGAGCTGCTAGATTCTTTAATATTATACACACATACATAAATATCTTCATTCCAAGTCCCCCACGGAGTAGGCAGAGAATACGGAATTAATGAATTACCTTTATATTAAATGATTTAAATTAAAATGTTATTTTATTGTCGCTCAGTATAACAAAAATGTATATTACTGTAATTCGTGTCCCACAGCTGGGCGTGGGTATCTTTTGCAAATGCGGAAAATGTGGTCTCTACTCCAATGTGGACTAGCGAATATACGTATTATTGGCCAATTCGTTTGTCGGATGTTTTTAAACTGAAGTTAAAACTTCCGTTGAAGTTTAACGATTGTAATAAACTGACGATAACAATCGGGACCCATTGCGTAACGATCATTAGCGGTCACTCATCTAAGAGCCCCGCGCTTAACGTTACTGAACTTTACATGTCCTGTCCAATATGCAACCTCATCAGGGTTACGAGCTCTTAAACGTAACAACACGCCGGTAATATCTGAAGAGTTAGGCAGAGGAGTGTAGTGCACTCCCACGTTTCACCAGTTACGTTTACGTCCCAATATGGAATAGGTGAGGCTATTGCCATACCCCGGACACAAATCCAGACTCCGAGCCACTACTAGAAATTCTAATTTTTAGAATAATTCAATATTACCCGACCCGGGATTCGAACTCAGGACATTTAGATCAGCAGTCGACGAGCGCTTAAAAATATTACGAATATGCATTTCGGCTGAAGTTACATCTATTTTTATCATCTCGCGTTGCGAACGGTTTTAGTACTATCAACGAAATAATCACATGGCCCGTATGACCATATATCTGCACAAATCATAACGCAATACCCACACCTGTGCCAAGGTTGCAGCAATTATGTGTCGCTAATGCGTTATAAATGTACACTTTTTAATTGGACTGTACAATGACGCGTGTAATTGGTCTCCGAGAAAATGAAGATTGATTTTTATGGCGACGCGGTGACCATCTGAGAATGCGATTTTGTTCCCCTCAAATGGTCGACAAGTACCTATAATTTAATAACATTTTAAGTAAAGGTGTAAGTTATTATTATAGAAACTTGATTATCCTATTAGAGTATCAAATCGTTTATATTCTGTACTTGTACGTATAAATTCAGGTACAGAAGAGGCGAGGAGAGTTGACCGTTTGTACGAATTTTTTAGTTTTCAAATTACGTTTGCGATTATACATGTTGACTATTATAAAATTGACTATATTTCGTATCACACTTTTTTCTGCATGCTCTTCAACGAGTGTGGTGTCCCAACATGCACTTGGTCAGCTTAGTAGCTTATTGAACTGATATTAACAAACTAATAGATGTGACATGGAACTGCTGTCACATTTCATAAAAACTGCAATACGCTCTTAACTAAGAACAAAAATTGCGTTAATGGAAGCATGAATTTCTATTAAATTATACAGTCAAATTTGAAACAGTTATGAAAATTTTATAGAATTTATTAAATAAAATAAAAGGTTGTGTAAAATTGTAAACAGATTATTGGATCGGCGGTATCTATCAGTTGTGTCGTGTCATGTAAAAACCACTTCAGGACGCTCAAAATGTATAAATACACGTTATCAATACCGATGAAGGTAAGAATTTGAAAGTCACCATACATGTATGTTGACTGCCCGTTGGTTAAGTGATTGTAAGCCGGACAACTGGTCGAGAGGTCCTGGGTTCGATCTCTGGGTAACGGGTATTATCGGGTTTGTCTAACTTAGAAGTCCTAGTAGTAGCTCGGAGTCTGGATTTATGCCCGGTCCCTATAGGCTCAACTTTTTTGTGGATAAACAAAATAACCGATTACGTATCAGAAAATAGTTTTCAAGGTATGTAATTTGCTACGAAATACCACTGCGACGATAATGTCCGCAAAGAAGTAATTTCATTAAAGCATTACTACTACACTACTTAACATTACTATATACTGAGCTGAAGTATGATAGATATTAGACGAACTTAGGCAGCTGAAAGTTAATCAATGGATATTGAGTCCGTATAATTAAATTCCCCAAGTTACTATAACAGTGAACAGCCAGAATGATCCAAGCAAACAAATCCACGTGAATAAAAGTCACAATTTAAAGGTTCGATTCCCAAGCCAGCCTCGTCTTCGTGACCTATCACCGGCCGACGAGCGAGCCGGTCAATACGTCGTGCCAAGCAGTGCCAGGCATTTCCAGCCTTCTTTTTAATAAGGGCAGCACTGGCCTCGAACTCACCCCAGTAGTGTTCACCCTCATAGCCGCAGTCGTAGATTATTTTTCTATCGCACCATCATTATACATTCTGTTGTGTAATTCTATGATACATTCTGTTGTGTAATTTTATGATACATTATGTTGTGTAATTATTATTTTCTCTGCTTATATCATTGGATTAGCAAAACTCGATGTTCTTTCAGTGTTATAAATAGTTACTTTGAGTCACTTTAGTTAAGATAATTGTTTTGATTTAGTTCAGAATCACTTATTCACTACTGAAAAATATCTTGTAATACGATTAAAGCCGCATGTGTGATTGTTACAGATGCACCCACGTCTAACTGACGTGTTATTTAGAATACTGCCGAATTAGAAATGTACACTAATAGCATTGTTCCGTTCGTTACATGTAACGTTCTAGGCGTTGGTTTGATACTGGGGTTAGACATTCAAGTTACGGTATGTCGGAAAGACTGATCCTTCTGACTAACAGTAATGACCCACGACTCGCAAGGCGGTAAAAAGTCATGTCGGCTGTACTTTTTGCCGGATATTGAGGAATAGGAATCTGGTTTAAAGATCAATCTATAACTTTCCTGAATTTCCAATTCTCAGCTGAATTAACATTGTATATTCTGTATACATTATTGCACGGTTGCAGGGTGTCCGGCTTGTAGGATTTCAATGCACCAAAAAGATGTACATCGAGTAGGTACACGTCCACTAATATTCTAAAACTTGTCGTCAAAGTAATTACTGATCAACAATATCCAACTGTAAAGTTCTAGTAATCAACCAGATATTCAGATACTTACGCCCATGTACTTTGGTATATAAGATATATATACCTTCTTTTACGATCGTCCTACGTGCTTTTGTAAGTGGTCACGCTCTAATGTTATATGTTTATACATTTTAGTACATTTATGTTAAGTAACACTACATAGATCTTATGTAGTTTATCACAATCAATAATTATAGCCAATTTATGAAAGAGATGATGACATTTAATTAAAAGCCAAAAAAATATAAACAGAATCATGAAATGAACCAAAGCTCTCAAAATATTTTAACCCTTGACATCCTTACGTGACGCTGTCGCTCGGTATTCAAAGCGTGGTCTACATTTGATATAATGATGGACTAAACGCAACGACTCGTGGACCGGTCAATAGCTAGTGCCAGCCAGTACCACGCGCAGCGCCAAGGGTAAGTATAGGTTGAACTGTGAGTTATTATTATAATTTAAATGTAGCTGGGGTAGAGAGGAAACATGTGAATGATATTGTACAATCAGATAAAAGTTTTATGTTACGTATGTGTGCGTGCGTCGATTACTGTAAACACTAACGTAAGATTAACGGTCGTCCACTGATTAGTTGTTCCTCAAATTATCGCCATCAGCTGGTGTTAGTCAACTGCTTGACGTAGGTCTCCTCTTATGAGCACCATCGCTCCCTGTCTCCGACTTGCCGCATCCAACTTTTGTCTGTAGCCTGTTCGTAAAATAGATTCCCTAAGCTTGAACAGGCTTAAGTCCTTTAAAATATTTTCTCATATTTTGGGAGACTATTGCTTTTTCTTCAGACCCTTTTTGTCGTTCTACTGGTGAACACAGGTCTCCAGCAGAATGAGAGGATTATGACCATAGTTTGCTATGCTGGTCGTTTGCGTATTGGCAAACTTTATACACGTTAGGGAACATTTTTTTTAAATCTAAGGTATGCTTTTCTTTCACGGTTATATCAAGTGATATTTAATATTAAAACGCATATTTTTGTAAAGAGGTTTGCGCCAGGATTTGTACCCAGGACTCTCGAAGTGAGACGCTGAATTTCAAATCACTCGGCTATCACTGCTTTATATTAATACTAGTATATACCCCGTAAGAACATAATGTATAAAAAATGTAAGCAGTGGAGAGAATTAAACCATCGTTATTATTTACTGTTTCTGGAATTTGCTTTCAGAATTATTTTTGAACTGATATACAGGCACAAGTGACATCAGATCATCTCAATTATCACCTATGGGCATTCACAACAGCATTCGAGTCATCAATACGTCAACAATTTAGAATAAATGCCATACATTGAATATCCGAAGAGTGCTAAGAGCGACAATAAAAAACTGCAAATTAATTCTACAGCAAATAAAACCAGCCTATGTTACTCCCAAAAAACAAACCCTAGAATTACAGTCACATATTACGGTTATTAAAAAAACAAAACTCCAAGTAAGGGTTACTGCGCACTGATGTTATCAGGCGGCTATTCTAGCACGTGCCCACGTCGACAATTGTCCACAATTGATTGTAGCCATTGTTCCGGCTTTCACTGTTCCGGAAACTGACCTAAGCTTTATTAAAAACTGACCCTATAGATCGAGTCGTAATAATACGTCAAATTATACAGTTGACTGATGTTTTAGATCTGCATACTCTTGGGCTGTAATTATATAGCGTTGTTAAAGCTGTCCGCTATTTAAAAATATAGTGCAAATATTTATAAAATATGCTACATATTTGGATAGTATTTCTGATAATGGTTGTGTTTAAATTGTTTTATTTTCAGTTAATAATTGG
>DVOY01000201.1:0-13226 GCA_018237585.1 Apyrrothrix maculosa | reverse complement strand
TGGGACGTAAACGTAACTGGTGAAACGTGGGAGTGTACTACACTCCTCCGCCTACCTCTTCGGGGATTACAGGCGTGGTGTTATGTTTAAAGGCTACTTTATATCCCATAGCTAGTACGTTTTACAGTAATTTGGCAAAAATATTTATTAGAGGCAAGCAGCTAAGTCAAGCAAGTCGAAACCAGCGAAAATATATAACTATAATTATCAATCAGTTTGCAAGCGAAGTCACAATAAATTTAAGTTACGCGATCAATTTAAGCCGATGATTTACAATGTGAATGTGTTCCGATTGTTCTTGTCCATCACGCTTCAGTAGAATCGCGGCCAGATCGCAACATAACACGCGCCGTCATTGCTAATAATAAAGTATCGAATTGGCCGTCGTATAAACCTTGCACCTCTCATAAATTAAAATCAATGAAGTAGTCAATCTCCTACAATGTTACTTACGTAACGTAATATAGAAATGCTTTGTATACATGTCATATGGAGGGCGATAGGCATAGATGAGAAACAAACGGATGTCTGTTAATATAAACATTTGCTTCTCCGGACATCGAACCCAGCGCAGTAACAGCATTATTGCCACTAACGTTACGTTCTCACCCACTTGAACATTTCGCTAACTTCATATGGATAGGTTAATTACCGCCCTTTATTTGAATGAGTTGCTGGTGTAATGACTAGTAATCCCGACTGCTGAGCTGGGAGCCGCATCCATTTCCACCCAGGATCAATATTTACGTAACGAGACTCAATATGTTTCGTTTAGGTGCTAAATTTAAAACACATATATTTAATAATTAAATACTTTTAAACTACTAAATTTTAAACACATATATTTAATAATTCAATACTTTTAAACTACTAAATTTAAAACACATATATCTAATAATTAATTACATAATTTTAAAATTACTTTGTTGTGTAACACTGTTTCTTATCTCGGTAAATGAACGCGTTACCTGTAACACAGGTCTTGAAACAAGTACAGAGTCCTTGCGACTTTTAAATGTGACTGCGTTCATATCAATATTTTTATTTTATTTTATTTAAAATGTTTGTGGAAAATTCATTACTTGCCCGCTCACCATAGAACAGGGTCTGCTTAGTTTGGGATCAAATGGCAGGTATGAGTTGTAGCAAAACATTATATGTATGTTTCTGAGACTATACAGGATATATTAAATAGAATCAATTAGGTAACAATGTATCATATACGCTTTTCCTCATACATAATGACGTATTTTAAAGTATGCTCATGTGGTAATCACAATAGTTACATTGTTGCAATTATTTTGTGCATTGGTCGTGTAACGGAAATATAAAAAGGAAAGCAATATCTGTGCCAAAAGCCAAAGTGATGAGATAGTGGCACTTCAATACTTGTGCCACTGGCTGCAACCTGTACTTTGTACTGTCTTAGTCTTAGACTTAGTCTAATGTCTTAGTCATATCTGACCCTGCTCTTGCAGACTTGGAAGATATGTATGTATATCTGCAATTACCTTACTTCTGGTATGCAAAATAAAAAAGTGAAACTTACAATAGACTATATAAAAAGAGAAAATTAAACGCCTGGTTTAAAAAGTGAATTACTTTAATAACTAAAATAATGTCAATTTATATCGGACTTAACATAATATATAGATTTAACAACCCGCTCGCTAACATGTATTCTACGGATCAGTTTCGGCTATATGTAATTGTGAGCATAATGCCTACACGCGATTTAATACATAACCAAGTAGTTGTAACAGCTGATGCTTATAACGCTTTTTATATTTACCTATGACCATAAGGGGGCATAACAATAAAGGCACTTTACCTTTCAATATTTACGTCAAAATAAGACAAAAAAAAACATCTAAAAAAGTGCCCGAACAAAACTTGTCGCTATACTTTATAAATTTTTGGATGTTTGCCTTTCCCATGTCATAGTCACCACGATTCAAATTAAAAAAAAAGACCAAATACTAAAATCACGCCTCAGATCTGCATATATTAAATAATAAACGATATTTAAATATTATAACAGTACAGATTAAAATTACGCTCTCGTACTGAAAACCTCATCGCGTGCAAGAATTCACATAGACAATGTTCACGTTTAAGATCCACGAATATAAAATACATAGACAATACATATACACTCATAGGTCGGGTAGAAGAGGAATGGCCAGTAATTTCCACGATAATTATTGCTAATACAAAACTCACGATAATCACTTTCGCTTCTATAGGTGTTCATTATTTAAATGAGTCAATATTGAATAATGAGGTAATCTCTCATTTACGGAAAACACCGGTATTCAATATGTCAAATAATTAGGAATACAACATATCGGAATATAACAACTACTGTTAAGTATCTCGTTGCATTATGTTAATTTTCCAAAGCTGTGGTAAGTATGCTTTTAAAAGGCCTAAATTATAATTGATAAACAATTCTCGTCAATTCAAAATATTTGTAGGAATTAAGACTATTCAAAAAAGTTCTAAAAATAATTAATATTAGAATTTATTCTTAGACACATAATTTAGAAAATTAATATCTAAAAATATATAACTGTGATAATATTCAAACTAGAATTGAGACAGGAGAGACAATTAATAAAATTACTTTGTCTTAACTAGACATATGTTTCATAAAATACATTCAATCTAACTACTAAGGTAATCAAACCATTAAAATTTTTAGCAAAATATTGTGAATATAACTATGATAATATCTGATACAACATCAAAAAATATTTATAATTTATTTCTGTTATAACACACTAAGTACAACATAAATATGATTAGACAGTATGTGCATAATATAATGAATACTCTTGAAACATTTTAAAAGGTTAAAACGGATTTTTTATCTTAAAGTGTTACCGGTGAAATTATGCATTCTCAGTTCGAAAAAATATAACATAAATATAAATGTAAAGAAAGTGTGATGATATGTCTCTTAATTACTTGCAAGCAATACATCATTTAGATTATGACCAGCATAATAAAAATGTGCATAAAATGTATCATTTTTTGTAACAATATAGTTTTATCTTCAAATTAGATATACATTGAAACTTGTATAACTAAACATTGATCGTATGAAACTCAAATAAGAGAATTGGGTTACTAATTAAATTGACAATTTAAAGACAATGTATTTGGAGCAAATCTTAAGTGTACAATCCAAATTAAACTGAATCTGTTGTTCAATTTGATTGTATTCAAATGAGTTTCAAATTTCTATCACAAATTATAGTCTTGGCAATATTGTTTGGCACATACAGAGGTCTGACTTGTGGCGCTTATCACAAGATAAGAGCACAAGCTAGGAATATCAGTCTAGATCACAGAGATACTACACAATAGTTAGACTACGAATAAAATGAAATCATCCTACTTTATTGATGAGCTCATCGCAAATTGCAGTTAGCTCCTCATTGGCCCTGGTTTTTTGGGTGAGTGTTTCTTGTAATGATGTTATGTGTAACTCTTTTCTTTTAATCATAGCATTCAATTTCAGTACATCAGCTTCATGTGCTTTATTCATTTTTTCTAGCTCTTGGTTTGCATAATTCAACTTGGATGTTGCATGCTGTTTGAGTAATTCATAGTTGTTCTGCATTTTCATGAAGGTTTCCTCAAACTCGCTAATTGATTTTTTATATGTGTCCTCATTTGATTGGCAGCTCATAATAATCTGCTTACTTTTTTCATATTTGCTATGCAAATCACTAAATGATACTTCCATACTGGCCAAATGTGCTGTTTGCTCATCTCTTTCTTTGATTAGCTTCATTCGTTCTTCAGCATTACGTTTTCTATCTTGTTCACTTTCAGCAATCAAACTTGCTATAGTTCTTTCATATTCCTCGACAACTGTAGCCATACTTTTGTTAATTTTCGTTTTCTCTGACAGGCGCTCATTCAACTCGTTTATTTTGTTCAGTCTTTCTTTGCTTTCCGTTTCCAAATTCCTTAACTGTCCCTCTAAAGCAGCTAATCTACCTTTAAGTTCTTTGCTTTCAGATCTTAAATTGTGAACATGAATTTCCTTTTCAGCCAACAGTTCTCTTAGCTGTGTGATCGCCAGATCGGTTTCAGTATGCTGGGGAATTGAAGTGTCATGATTCAAATGTGACGAACTACCACTTAAAGAAAGAAGCCTGTCAATTACTGCCATTGCAGGAGATGTAAACGTCAGAGATCGACGATTTATTTTAGATGGAGTAGATTTTCTTGAACCAACAATGGAACTCACAGCTGGGTTCACCACCATCATTGGTTTAGTCACAGTACACGACATATCGTCAGTATATTCTTCCACTGGAACATAACTTTCTTTATCATTGGAAGGCCCAGGTATAGGATTTTTAATAAGATTTTCTCTTTGTTTACATACTGTTAATTTTTTAGGTGTACTTTGTATTTTCTGTACTTTGCTAAGGGCAGCAAGAACACCATCAGAAGATACTCTTTTTGCAAATAAAGGATCAAATTTCAAAAATAAACTTTCTTTACCGCTATCTAAAACTGTAGAGCTTTTATTCTGATTTAAAAGAAATTCGAAAGCATCAGCGTCAATAAAGAGTTCACCATTTTCCGAATTCAGATCCTTCTCTGAAGGATGTAGTTCATCAAAATTCATCATATCACTTTCAACTTCCAAGCGAGTTAACTTCTCAATATTTTTTAAATCATCAGCATCTAAGAAAGGACCCTCAATAGTATCTTCATCTTCTGTTAAGATTTCTCTAACAGTGTCATCTTTGTCATTTGTACTCTGGGAAGAGCAGTTAGCATTACTGGTATTTTGTGAATAATCTATTGCAGTAGTTTTATTAAATGTAGAGCCGTCGCCAAAATCTATGTCTTGATTTATTGTAATATTATTGTCAACTTTCTGTTCCAAGGTAAATTTTGATACTGTGTCACTAAGTTTGTCCTCTATTACATTTGCGGTATTCTGAATAAGTGGTGGAGACATGCGCATTTTCGATTTAGTTGCAAAAGGATTGAAATTCATATCATCAATTTCAGGCAAATTAAAAACATTTTTGGAATGATTCATACAACCAACACTTTCACCAGAAGATGTTCCCAAAGAGAAATATTGTTCTGATGAAGATGTACTTTTTTCAACCGAAATACCAATAGTCTGATCAAGACCCTTGGATTCTGTATCGGTTGGTACGATTTCATCTTGCTGTATGGAAACAGGAGTCACATTTGGACAAAGTGTGTCAGATTCGCAGAAGTCCCCAACATTATCATCTATGTCTTGAGAATTTACTGTAAACTTTTCAGCCATAGCTGTTACAGAATCTTTGAGCTTAGGTTCTGATATATATTGTGTTTCAAAAGAAGAAGACGAATTAATTAGAATTTTATCTTGTGGTGTACCATGATTCTGTCTCATAATATTATTCTTAATTAAATTTTCTTTATTAAATAACTGACCACTAAACGTTGAATTATGTTTTTTCTTTTGAGTTACCTGTTTTCCTGCTGGTTGAGATTTTCGTCTATTAATATTTTTTTTAGTGTGGTCCTCTGGTTTATTAAATTCACTTGAAGAACTTTCACGAGTTTGGTCTGTAACATCGAGGGTTGGAGACATTCGAATCTTAGTTTTAGTAGTGAAAGGATCATCAACGTCATCAAAATTGTAATTATAACCTTTTGACACAATTTTTGGTGATAATGGGGGGGGGGATGCAATTTTTGTCTTCGAAGCAAATGGGTTATCAATATCCTGTAATTTGTCTTGATCTGATTCTGTTAATTCAGAGTTTGTTTGTATGTCTAAAGCTAAATCTGCTACTGAGACATAAGGGCTATTATTAGCAGAAGTTATTATTTCTTCATCAACCTCCTCTACACTATTACGTAATTCATTGCCTTGATCTGTGTCCTTATCAACAATAACTTGAGTTATTTCTACATTTTTTTCTACATCATTTTCAGTTTCGGATTTTATAGTATTTTCTTTTGATGAAATGTTTTCTACTGACTTTATGTTAGATTTATTAAAAAGGTTTTCTGTAACATTCGCATTTTCTTCTGCAGTTTTGTCACAAGCATTGTTGGAAACTTTCATTCTAAAAATGTCCATGTTATCGACCTCTTCAGATGCTACTTCTTCCATATTTATAGTGTTATGTGTATTCTGCAAATCAACGGCCTCAAATTTAATATTGATATCAGAATGTGTCAGATTTGAAGTAGGCATATCTATCATATCATCTTTGATCATTTCAGATTTAGTCTCCTGTACCAAACCACACTGATTTTGGGTAATATATTTATGTAACTCACTTAGATCAACTTTACTCACAGGTGCAATCATTACAGTATCATTGTCATTAATAATATTTATGGGTAATGTCTTGGTGAATTCTTTTTCAAGGTTTTCAGTACTTATAATATGACAGAATTGCAAATTAGCAGCTGATGTAGTTTCATTTACAGTGGAACTTCCATCACATCCTTTATCAAGTGATGAACTAAATTTACTTATAATATTTTTGTTTTCTTTAATATCTTGTTCAGCATCATCCTTAACAGGTATTGTTATTTCTGATAATGGTTTTATAACCGCCATATCACTTGTGACTGTCATCTCGGAAATATCACGGTCATTATCAACAGACAGAACATTATCAAGTGTAGCATTTGATGAAATATCCGAAATTGGTTTATCATCCGTTTCTACAGCCTCAGTTAAATTTATTTTTTGTGAAAAACTCTCTTCCAGACTATCAGGTTCTAAATTTGACTGAATAATACTAGAACTTGAACTAATTCCGCAAGTAACTTTTAACAAAACATCATTGTTATTTTCAGTGTATTCTGTTAAAGACATATCTGCATCTTTTGCATTGTAATCAATAACAGTATGTGCATTAGTAACACTTACATAGGAATTCTGCACATGTTCAATGAAAGTCTTATTATTTTCAGGTATTGCATTATCTATTTGAGTGTCATCTAACTTTTCAGGCTTACTCTGCTCTTGACTATTTGATCCAAATAAAATGGTGTCAACCACTTCTGCCTTAACAGATGCATCCTCACAAGGACCAGGTTTAACCATTGCATTTACATCATCATTATTAGAATCTCCATTAGCATTAACTACGATTTGGACACTGTACTCATCCATCTTAAAATTATTTGCAATTTCAGTGCATGCACCTTCAGGACATCCAACATGACTTAAAGTTACTGGACATACATCAGGTAAATTGTCAATTTTACTTAATCCTCCTTCTACAGCAGATTCAAAATCCTCAATCTTAACATCGACAGATTGTTCTTGCCTTTCTTTCACACTTAAATTGTCAATTATACTTTCAGCAACATTGGAATTGGTTTCAATCATGTCAAATGATTTAACATCATTGCTAATTATTTTATCATCAATGCCCCTTACAGCATCAAAGTCATCTAATAAGTCATTACTTATTATTTGAGTTTCATTCTGCAAATTTGCATTGTGGGTTGGTGAGAGTGTGTTTGCTAACTGAAGAACATTAGCACCCCTATGATCGAAGGTTTCATTTTTTAAGAACTCCATTGTAGCTTCTATAATTTGACTTGTGTCGGAATTTGTTTTATTCATGTCAACAATTGATGTTTCTGAAGGTCCAATATACACATCTTCTTGTTTTATACATTCAGTTATATTCATAATACTTTTGAATTTACAATTCTCAATTTCTGCTGTTGGAACCTTTTCTGTTAAGTTTACAGGCACGTTTTCTATTACTTGAGTCTTATTATCTGTTTCTAATTTAGAATCAGTTGTAGAGGACTCATTTTTTGAAAATGTAGTTTCACAGTCTAAAAACTCATTATCCGAGTCAACAACACCAGCTTCTTCAATCTTTGATGTAATTATATTTGGTACAGTATCTGCCACAGCAGTATCTGTTACTTTGGACACATTATGTGAAATATCCATATATTTAACAGTGGTATTATGCTCAGTCACATTATCGTTCAAGGCTTGTGTGTTAACTGATTCTGGTGTTAAGGGATTCCGGAAAAACAACTTATGAACTGGAATCTTCTCTTGCTTGAAAATAATTGTTGTTTCATCCTTCCATTGTAACTCTTTTGCCAAATCATCATTGAATACTACACTTTCTTTAAGAGGACTGCTTCTTCTAGAAGAACTACCTTCCTTCTGTCTTTCAGCTGCCAATGGTGTTGACACTAAAACAGTTTGTCGTTCAGACCCATTTTTACGAGACATTAATATTTGAGATTCAACTGGACTTAGTATATCCTGTTTTAGTGTTTTCTCATCAGCAGGCAAAATGGGACTCTGTGATGGTCGGAATATACTCAAGACACTTTTCAGACCCCTCAATATTGGGGAACCTTCTGGCTTTGGAATTTCTTTTGTTGGAGTTGTTGCCTCTGGTGTTAGAACCACTGAGGATGAAGTGCTCGGCAAAGACAAATTATCATCAATATCATTTGTACTCACAGCAATAGTTACATTGTTATCATTAGGATCTATCAGACACCGTATTGAAGAGTTCCTATTGCTATCAAGAATTGGGTGCACTGACAGCGTTTGCAATGGAAGTGCTTTCATCTTCGTTATGTGCTCAGTCTTGGTTAAGGTGGAGTTCAGGGACCTTGTTAAGTTGCTGTTCTCTATATTATTTAGACAATCATCCACTATGCTGGTTCTGTTATCTAAAAAGGGACCTGTAAGGCTCTTTGACATCGGTGATGACACTGGGGTGACAGAGTACCTCAACTTCATGTTCAGCTCCGACACATCCAACTCCTCGTAGCCTTTCTCGGTACACGGTGTCCTTGAAAGCACATTGCTATGATGGAATGTGTTCTCCTTATTGTCGAAATCACTTTCAATAGCATCTATGTCCATCGGCTCTATTTGAGCCATCTTAATAAATTATTACAAACACTTTCATATATCACTTGCAACTGTTCCGAGATCTACCAGCACTGCGTCACCCCTCTGAATACACTTTATCACCACTACGCCTACTACGGCCTATCTACGGCGCGACAAACAAAAAATCAGTTTGATGTTTACAGTATGTGATTTCAAAGCATTTCACTTAGATTTCTAAAACGTAATAAGAGAACCATCGCGGTATGTATGTCACATGAAAACAAAAATGTCAGAACGCGCAACTCACTCTGAAAATCTATTTTTAACCTTTTTGTACTGCATAGAGTGCGACGTTCATTTTATGTAACGAACGCGCGCGCCCGAGGGAATCTTGCCAAAAAGCAGTTGAACTCGCACACAAATATACGCCGATCAACGTTTTATAACCGTTTGAAATCCGGTAACTTTTTAATAATTCAACTGTCAACTTAATAACACTTGCCGTTCGTAGACCTACAGCCACACAATTATGTCACTATAAAATAACAAGTATATTCATTTTGAATTATAGAACGTTAAAGTAAATTAATGAATGATGTAGAAAATTATTATTAGTAAAGTGAAATATATAATTATATTTACTTTATTATAAGTTAAAATGTACTCTTTATTTGAAACGTAGTAAATTTTACAAACTACATGTTGCTATGTTGTTATAAATTGATATCCAAAAATAACTTTGATTAAAAAGTATATAACAAAAAATTTAAATTACTTATATCATGAAGTTGCCAAAAGGGTCAAGTATGAAAAAGCGTAAGGCACCCATTCGTTGCATTTTTGTCATTTTTAATGTCAATGTCATCATAGTGGACAACTGTTAACTTAACTTTGAAATTTTACATGTGTTTTAAGCAAAGTTTTGTTGGTTATTATTAATAGCTACCTTACAAATTGTGTAAATAGAATTTCAAATCAACATGGTATGTTTTCATTATGCTCATAACTATAAAATTGAAAGTGAACTAAAAAGTTTTCTATAACTGTTCTGTATTTAAAATGTTCAAAAATATATCCGAATTGCTTATATACATTCAAAAATTCCCATGCATTTATGCAATTATGCATAATTATGATTTTTTATTCAATTAAAATTATTTACGGAGTTTTTCGATCATTTAAATGATTATAGACATTTGTTAAAAAATACGGTTTCTGTGTACCAACAATGAAATAATTTCGTAATCTTTGAAATTTTATGTCAGTAGTAGTTTATGTCAGTAGTAGTCGCAGTAGGTATAGTGCTTTCAAACGAAACTCAGTTAAGTTCACGAAGAGCGTTCTACAGTGTATACTACGTTACATCTAGTGCGATTTTTTTCGTCATTAACATATTGTCTGTTGGCCTTAGTTAAGGTCGGTATTAGACATACACTTTTGAATTATTTTTCTTTTAGCCAAATTTTATTAGCCAAAAAATTTTATTTAGCCAAATTTTAAATGGATTCATACATAATTGATACATATTTTTTATATATCAAACGCCTATTTTTTGTTATACATACTCACGTCAGGTCCCTTACGGGGTAGGCAGAGAGCACGGTTTTTTTGTTATAGATACCAAATTAAAATGTACCGTTATTTACAGGATGAAATATGGAAAGTGAAAATACAGTGAATGTAAAGATATTATTTTTCGCACGATCCAAAGAGCTGGCTGGTACAAAAAATTCAACAATATGTCTTCCATCTAAAATAAGTTATGACCAGCTGCTGAATGTAATTACAAAGACATATAATTTAGAGGAAATTAAAAACAATATTCTCTTGGCTAAGAATGAGGAGGTGTGCTCAGAGAACATAGATATCGAGATATGTGAGCAAGACAGTCTAGCTGTCATACCACCATTGAGTGGAGGTTAATTTGTATAAGGAAAATGGATTACTTTAAGTTGACTGTTGATAAACTGTCTATAGAAGCAATAAGCAACTTGGTTGTTGATGATAGTTGTGGTGCCGTCTCAATTTTTATTGGCACTACTAGAGATAACTTTGAGGGCAAAAAGGTGAGCGATCTTTCCTTTTATTCACAATTACATATTGGACACAATTTTAGTAATGGTCATCAAGATATTGTTATAACCCATGTTAAATAGTTACTTTGAATATTATTGTTGGGTATTTTTATCTTTACTAAGCTTTATTGATGATAAGCAGGACAGATTAAAGTAAATTGTAACAGATTGATTGCAAAGATATAGAAAAAGATCCTCAGCTTCAAAGATATTGGAACTATCCATGGTCCTCATTGTCTACTATCTGATTGTCTACATATTTGTTGGTTAAAAATAATTCCAGAAAATATGGCTCCCTCGGTTTCACATTGGTTTATCATTGACATCAATTGTTTCTTGTGTTAAACAAATTGTTGTCAATTTACTCAGGTGATACACTTGGAGTATGAGGCATATGAGTCAATGGCGCTGAAGGCCATGAAAAGCATATGTGACGAGCTTCGAGAGAAGTGGCCGGCTGTGTACAACATAGCTATGTATCATAGGTATGTTACCACATTATCTAATATACATATTATATATAATATTACTATGATAATATGTTTGCTGTCTTAATTCAAGTGCAAAATATGTACATAATAGCTGATTTCGTCTATAGCAATCAATCTTTGTAATTATTCGCTACACATTTGTTGATGAGCAGTTAATTGAGTTGTAAATTAAGTGAGATAATTTTTTTTTCTGACCAGGTCACACCAGGTCACTTACAGGGTAAGCAGAGAGCACTGAGTGACAAATATCTTTATTGTGCTATGTGTACATATATTTTTGTAATAGATAAGACATGTTATGATTTGCTGCTTATCAATGTATTATGTAAGCTAGTGGTAACTAGGCATACACTGGTATGTCTATCTTATCTTTTCATGACCAATATTCACACCTTCGTGACTGTTCTCTAATTTAAGTCTATTCCTTCAGTTCATTTTTTTGTATAGAATTTTTTGTATACAAAAATCCAATAGTAACTGCCTGGGGAAGCCCCAGGTACTATTGGATATTTTCTTACTTGGGTACTAATGGATTTGGATTTCAAATGAACCCAGAACCTCATGAGGGAAAGTCACCTTTGCAACCTTTTAACCAACAAGTCTGTCAATTAAAAAAAAAATTGCAGGCAATTTAAAAGATATATTACATCATTTATATGGTTGAATCATGAAAGTTATGTGAGCACATTAGGTTTGTAAGCATTGACAGTTTTGGCAGATGGTGCTCCCTGTCTAACCCATAAAAATCTGGCATGACAATATAATATTAATAATGAAGATACTTTTGTATTTGATACACTTAATCTATACATATATAACTAATTATACACATATTGTCTGAGGTTGATAAGCGTTTTGGCTTCTTGTAAACAAATTGCATGACACTTGTGTTAATATTGCATAATGTTGAGTCATTTAACTTGTTATATTAATGTCTTATGAATATCTTTTGCATCAGCTAAACGTTATGGTTAAAATTGAATTATTTTATAAAATGATATAGCTTCTGTAACTGGTGTGCATGTATGAAGAGAGTGATGAATGTGGAAGAACCAGGCAAGTCTGTAAGGATAGAGATGTTCAGCGCTCCATGTTCTCTGCCTAACCATAAGGGACCTGGTGTAATGATACAATAATAATAAAAAAGATATATTAATAAATGTCATTAAGCTATCTATTGTTTAGATGATGTGTTACCAAAAATATCATAGAAAAAATGGACAGTTGAAGACAATTGGTTTGAACGTAGCATAACATCACACCTGTAATCGCCGAACAGGTGGGCAGAGGAGTGTAATATACTCATACATTTCACCAATTATTTTTATGTCCTACTGTGGAATAAGTGGCGAACCTAGACAAAATTGTTGTTAATGTCTTTGGCTGAACTAGAGTATTTAAATTGAGCAAGCTATTCATCTTACCCCTTTCATATTCCCACCATTGGACACGAGTCTCCTCTTAGTATGAAAAGGGTTAAAGCAACTGTCTGCCACATTGAATAATTACAATTTCACAGATTTAACACGCCATAGAGATTATGGAGAATAAACATTATGGAGAAGTTTAAGTTGTGTGAGTTTAGTTACGATGGTTTCCTTCACCGATACTGCACGGGATGCTTAAGCTTTAAAGTGGATTATTATTGTTATTAATTTCTAAATAAATTTGCATTACAAATTTAAAATTATGGAACTCATTTTAAGCACAAATAAAAATATATATTCCGCTTTTGTTAACTATTCGTGCGTGTAACGTCTCGTTTTAATAAATTTACAT